>JAPMLY010000856.1:55000-80000 GCA_026401115.1 Tetraselmis chui
TATCGGCGGCGGTGATCGACAGCTGACGTTTGCGACACTTGCCCGAAATTGCATGAATATAAAACAGGCTGCGAGGGTGCGAGTGAACAAGTCTACTATATATCTCGCGGCGTTGCGGAGAGTGCCTGTATTTCTGTAGAATGTTTCTTTGTCCCGTCGAATGAGGGCGCGGCAAGGGCTCACCTCCGCTGCGCTTGTAATGTTACTATTATCGGAAAGATGTCAGCTATTCTCACGGGACCTCTGTCTGATTCTCAATAATAGCTCTGGGTATAACAGCTCTGTCGGGAATGATGAACGAACAATTAGCGTCCCTGCGCGCCTTTCCGAGCGCCGTTTTCTGCGCTTCGAATACAGTCGACGTGTGATGGATGCTCATATACAAGCCGTGTTGACGTGTGATCGCCCTTCTCATCGGCGCACGTTCACGGTTGTTTGCACCGATAGTCTTGGAGTCAGCCTCGCAACGTAGCGGTACTCCGGGTACGTCAGCGCTCGTCGACTCGTCAGATTATCAATGTCATTGCTGCTCGTGTCAGCGCTCGTCGCAACTAATGGTCATCAAGTGACGGATCCTTGGAACATACGCAGTCAAAGACCGCCACTTATTGACGACTCGATTGTCATGAAATTTGCACGTGCGAGCCGTTGGGGACGATTCCTGCCTGTCTATCGTATACTTCAATCTTTCCATGCTCATGTCGGCACCACTCTTTCTTTTGTAAGTATAATTCCTACACGAAAACGCAGTGGAGACCACCAAGCAAAAAGGGAAAAACGAGAAAACAAGCACCTTAACATCTCATCTTTCGCGGGTGATGGCAAAGTTCGAACCCCCCCCCCCCCCCACAGGCCGTCACCATTCTTTCGTTTGATGTCACCTTTTTGTTATAATCATAATGAATTACAAGAAGCACCTTTTCGTGCCCAACCATGCTTGCAATCAAACGTATCAAGTTTCCATTGTTATCTATCTGAAAATAGTAGCTGTCGGTCATCGCACTTAGTGTGGCGGTTAGCCTCTGAAAGCTAAACGCTATCACAAATCTGTTCTAGTCTGTCTAGTTCTGTCGTTGCAAGATGGCAAAATGATGTTGGAGAGAGGCAATTGTGAAAGATGTTTCACTGCAGTACTTAGGCAGTAGATGTTGTAAGTGAACAATGGAATTGTTAAAAGGTTTTGTCACCTCCCTCTACTGCATTGGGCTTATATAGGTTTCTGCCCAGACTGCTTACGTCTGCAAGCTACGCTTATGTGTCAGGCGTTGGGGCTGTCTAACCGTCGTCATCTGTCCTCGAGACGCGGCCTGCCTAGCATTGGGTTTCACGACGCGGCTCATTCTGCATCGAAGAGCTCGTTCTGGCGCGTCATTTGGCTAGTTAGATTAATTATGCATATCTGTACGTACCGGGAGGTACTGGTCGTACTGTAGCATCAGCACCCTTATAATATTGCAGTAGCGACGTACCCACGAGTATACGTCCGTCATGTGGAAAAGCGCGAATTGGAATCCGTAACGAGTACATGTACAATGTCCTGCAATGTACTGTTGCATGACTGTACTCGTCACACTCGTACCCTCCCCCTCTTGACAGATTAATGAGGCCGCCGCGAGGCAAACCTCCGTGGTTCTTGGCTCCTTTACTGAAGCAGTTACTGGGACTCGGGAATGCGCGTTGGGTGAGCGTGCATGAAGTCGATGTACGCCTGAGTCTTGGCAAACTTGTGCCATTGGGGCGTCTCCAAGAAATCTTGTAACGCTGTGGTTCGATGCACTTCGTTCAACCGGTGCCATACAGGTGGAATGTCGTCATCACGGAAGTGCGTCATGAAGATCAGATATTTGCCTCGTCGCCCAGGTAGCGACTTGATGCACACAGCAGAACTGTGCGAGACGTCAAACTCCTCGTCGTCTCCTTCAGGTACAGTCACCGGGACAGCTGCTCGTAGTGGAGCGGTAGAGCAGGGTCGTAAGTTATTAACATGGAACACAGGATGTAAGCGTAGTGTCGCTGGTATTTTCAATCTGTTATTGTGTTTTCGAATCTGCTCCTCCACTGGAAAAGGGCCGAGCTGTCTGTCTCTGAGTTTCCGGTTCGGTTGTCCTCGCAGAGAAAAGGTTTGCTGTGACGACTGACACTTTGTCTCCCTTAGCGAAGTGTGGCGCTGTAGACGGTTTTGTGTGCGCCTGCATTTCGTCCTTGTGTAGCTGTAACACTGAGCGTACCAGGGTGTGTACTTCTTGTAACAATCTCAACCGTTCTGTTGCGTCTTGCGAAATTGGAATCGACGGTCGCATGCTGAACAGTAGGTCACGAGGCTCCT
Organism: Tetraselmis chui; assembly: GCA_026401115.1. NCBI lineage: Eukaryota > Viridiplantae > Chlorophyta > Chlorodendrophyceae > Chlorodendrales > Chlorodendraceae > Tetraselmis > Tetraselmis chui. The sequence continues at coordinate 57,327 of JAPMLY010000856.1, forward strand.
CAGGAGAGAACCCAAAGTTAGCCTCGAACGGTGTGTGTTCAATTCCGAGTGCACGCGAAGCGTTGTACGCAAATTCCACTTGCGGTAGAAGTGTCGTCCAATCAGAGCCATCGTAGCAACAGAAGCAACGAAGAAGCTGCTGAAATGTGTTGTTTACGCGCTCTTTCAAGCCGTCCGTTTCAGGATGTCGGCTGGAAGACATATTCAGACGCGTTCCAAGGCGTCTCCAAAGTGTCTGCCAGAAGGCGCTGACGAATTTCGGGTCGCGGTCACTGATCAGCACACGGGGCAGTCCATGTAATCGGTAGACTCCCTGTAAAAACAAAGTTGCAGTTTCTTCGGCAGTAATCGACTCTGTACATGGCAGAAAATGGGCCATTCGAGTTAGATGGTCTAATACAATTAGTACATTGTTAAAGCCATTGCTCTCAGGCAAGTGTGTCAGGTAGTCAAGACCAACTGTGTGCCACGGTCTGGGTGGAACATGCAATGGGTAAAGAGTCGCAGCCATCTGCGGTCGAATCTTTGCTCGTCGACACACGACGCAGCGTTCACAGAAATCTTTCACGTCTTGGCGGATTCGTTTCCACCAGAATCTGTCGAGCGCTTTAGCAAAAGTGCTAGCAACTCCTTTGTGACCAGCTGACGAACTTTCGTGCAACTCTGTGATTAATCTCAGTCGGAGCTCAGAGTTCTGTGGTATACAGAGGCGATTGAGGCGCCAAAAGTACCCGTCTCTGGCTTCTATCCGGCTGTCTTTCGTCCACTCACCCTCGTCCCCATAAAACGAGTCTTGTGAGAACCCCTCGCGAATGAGATCAGCGAACTCAGGGCTCAGCTGCAGCGCGTTAACAGTCAGTAAATTTAACTGTGCGTCTTCAAACAGCAGCTGGGACTTCCGTCGTAATTCTCAATCTGACGGAACCTCGCCATCCCAAAATAAGGGTTCTGTGGCGTGAGGTACGAAGTCTGGACGCCGGCTTAACGGGTCAGCTTCGTTCAGAGCTCCCTTGCGATATGCAAGTGTCATCGAGCCCACAAACGGTTGCAAATCCCGCATGTATCTTGCTTGCCGCTTGTTCAGCATGTTGTTCGGTTGCCTGAGCAGATGTCGCAGTGTGTCGTTCTCTGTTACGACAAGGATCTTAGAGCACCCTTCAAGATAGCACCTCCAATGCTTGACAGCTTCGCATACGGCCAAAGCTTCTAAGTCGTATGCAGAGTAAGTGTTACCACGCTCAGCTGGATTCAGCTTACGCGCCCAGTAAGAGACTGGTTGAAGACCTCCTCCTTGGTCTTGCAACAGGACTGCTGCAATCCCCACTGTTGAAGCATTTGTAGCTACGGTGAACGTCGCGTCCGAGCCGACCTCCGGAAGGATCATGCATGGCGCGGAAATGAGCCATAACTTGAGGGTCTCGAAGGCTTCCAAACAGGCAGGCGTCAGCGTAACCTTCTGTGGCTGGGACTTCCGCAGTAAGTCCGTCAATGGAGCCGTAAGGTCGCTAAAATGGTGTATGAATCTGGCGTAGAAGTTGCAGAATTGTACAAAACTGCGACCCTCCTTCTGCGTCTTGGGAACTGGCCAGTCTGCAACGGCCTCGACTTTCTTTGTGGAAACCGAAATTCTACCGGCTGACACATTATAGCCCAGGTACTCCATTTCTTGCAGTCCGAAGAAGCATTTCTTAAGGCGTAATTTCAGCCCTTCTTGCTTAAATCGCTGTAGCACGAGACGTAGGTGCTCCAGGTGCTCCTTCAGAGTTCGACTGTAGATACATACGTCATCAAGGTAGACTGTCACGAACTTATGTAAAAAGTCGCGAAGAATGTCATTCATCATCCTCTTAAATGTAGCTGGCGCATTGCACGGGCCAAACGGCATGGCGACCCATTCCATTAAGCCATCAGGGGTCTGAAAAGCCGTCTTGTGAACGTCTTGGTCACGCACTCGAACTTGCCAGAATCCAGAGGCGAGGTCGAGGTGTGTGTAAAAGTTCGCGTCCTTTAGTTCGTCAAGAGTATCATCCACACGCGGAAGTGGGTAAGCATCTTTACGCGTAACCTCGTTAAGGCCACGGTAGTCAATGCACAGACGTAGCGAGCCATCAGCTTTCCGCACAAAAAGAATTGGCGAGCCAAACTCACTGTAGATGGGACGGACCAGACCAGCCTCCACTGCGTCTTTGAGCTGTTGATTAAGCTCAGCGCGCTATGCAGGTGACAATCTGTTCAGACGTTGGCGTCGCATAGGGCCAATTGTTTCAATGGGATGATCCCACTGTCGGCTTACAAGTGGAGAGTCGACAAGTTGCAGTAACTCCGGGAAGTCATTGAAGAGTAACGACCGGAAGTTGTCACGTTGTTCTGCAGTTAGCTCCTCTCTTGTGTGAAAGTCTGTCGGCTGTTCAGTGGCTGACGTAAGTTCAATGACGTAAAATTCAGCGTGACGTCCTCTGCTGCGGCGCGTCTTGCGCATGAGTTTCTGAACTTTCGTAGACGACAGCAGTAGACACTCAGGGCGTTGTTCCTCGAGTGTAGTCTGTACCGATGTACCATCCATTAGTGTAAAAAATCTGGTTGAACCAAATTGTAAAGAGGCCTGTTCGTCATCAAGCCATGGTAAACCCATGATTAAATTAACTGTGCGTAAATCACGTAAGACGTAAAAAGTCCGGTGAAATTCGTGTCGAGCCAGCTCAAAAGTGACATCACAGACTGTCGTAGAAGTCACTCGTTGTCCGTTGGCGAGTCGAACTGGTGTCGTAGTATCAGACTTCCGAGTCTGTAAAGCAAAGCGTCGTACAAAGTCCTCTGACACAAAATCAAGTGTCGCAGCGCAGTCCACTAATCCAGAAATTTGGTGTCCGCCATCAAGAGTTTTCACAGTCAGCTCAGTTCGAATTAACGGGCGAGCTTCCGTGAGGTCAGTCAGTAGGGCTGTAGCTGGCGAAGAAAATTGTTGCAGCGTAGCGATGGACGGGTCTGGGTCGTCTGAAGGTACATGTACCGAGTTGGGTTGATCATATGCTGCAGGTGTTGTCAAGTCGGTAAACGCACAATCTGCGTCGACTAACCACAGCTGTACATGCCAAGGAGCTTGGCAACCACCTCCTGTTGCGCTGGGTTTTCCAGTGACTGACGAGTAAAAAGCTGTGTCCTCGCTGGGAATTCTTGGTAGAGTTTCCAGTTCTTAGTCACTTGAGTAAATTTCGCCCATTTCGGTAGTCCAAATACAGCCATTGTAGATGTCGGAGATGTTCGTCGACAATCCTCAAAATACTGCGCATTCTGCTCACCTAACTCCCAGGGTGGGTTGATGAACACCCTCTCTCCTGTCAAGTCCCTCTCAAGAATCGAGTCACTCGGCGAACAGTGAGGTAAGTCACCGTGCGAGTTTAGACCTTCGTCATCAGCACATCCCTCCAATGTGAAGTTGAATCGTGCATGCAGAGGGTCAAAGACTGAGTCAACCAGTTTCCAATCAATTGAACGTCTAGTTACATGTTTACGACTCTATCTCTGCTTAGTCTGACGACGACGACATGCTACAAGAGTTGCAGGTGTCGCGACTGTAGTCGATGGAGATGCCGAAGGTGTTACGACGACCTCTGTCGCTAACAGTGTCTCAGAACGAACAGTAGATGTAGCCGGCTGCTCCAGTTCGTTGGTAGAACAGCCTTGCCACCATCATTGCTTCTTAGATTCCATCGGTGCCTTGCCCTTCCATTCCGGGCATTGGAACAGTCGGTGTCCCTTCTTGTGGCACTTGAAGCAGAGTCCCTCCTCCATGTGACGCTTACGCTCTTCAACTGTCATCGCTTTTGCGAGTGTGTTGAAATCTTCGCGGCCAAATGTTTGACCACGTCCACCATTGTTGCCTCCACCACGTCCGCGGCCACGACCACGGCCACCTTTATTACGTTTCCAGATGTTAGAGGCTTCCTCGAGAGGGTCTTCAAGGTTGCGCTTGCGCGTCGGCTGGGCTGATGGACCAGCAGTAGACCTCGTATTGCCGAGTTCCGGCGAGTCTGTAACGACGTCATTCAAGAAGTTTTGCAGCTCCACGAGAGTAATGTGGTACCCCTTCTGAGCTCGGTGTGACTTCGCGTGGTTCTTCAACGTAGTATTCGCTAAGCCGTTAATAAAGCGCACACATTGAACATCAGCTGTCAGGTGTTGACGAGACCGACGTAAGTAGTCGTTGTATTGCTTAGTGTAGAGCGCGTAACTCATCGTGTTGCTCTGCGTAAAGCTGAGCAAAGCGTTAATTGCGTCGTCCTTGATGTTCGGAAGAAACGTTGAGTTGCGTAACTCCATAACAAGCTCGTTGTACGTAGATGGAATAGCAGCCTGAGTTTTCCGGTTCAGCCACCACCCATTCAGATGTCCTGAGAACTGTGAAGTAACCCATCTAACTGAGTCGTACGAATCAGGCGAAATCCCAAGCATGAGAAAACGCTGAGGCTGAGCTTCAAGCCAATCCTCCAGTTCATTAGCTATACGGCCATTCTATAGTGGTGAATTAATTGCCGCCTTACGCTGGGTCTCCGTGAGGGTAACAGGTAGTCCAGCCAAGTTGTGGGTAAGCATCGGCATTCCCACTCGTAAATCTGTAGGCCCTTCACCAGTCAGTCGGTTTATGTGTCCGCGAATCAGCAGCCAGACAGGACCACAGTCGACCGTCGTAAACCGGGAGTGCATGTGGAACTGTCTCGGGATAGACGTGTCGTCTTGTAGGACTGGAACGTGTTGGTAGACCGCTCGGCAAAAGGGTTCCCATTGAGTCACGTAACCAAAGTGAAGTAACTCACTCTTGTGCTTCTCAGCACGAAGTAACCCCTTCTGAGCGGGCGTAAGGGTCAGACCGTCAATGTTGATTGTTTCCGGGACGACGTAAGTGCCATCCGGATTAACTATCGACTGTGCTAAAACAGCGTGCTCAACTTGAGCAGGTGTGCGTAAGTTGTTCGTAGCAAACATGACAGGAATAAAAGCCGAGTACACGTAGACAAGCTGTCGTCCTTGAGGTAGCGTAACGAGGACATGATCACCACTCAACAGCGTTAAATCATCCGGTGTCAGAACAAGACCGGTCTCCTCGTGTAACTCACGAACAGCAGCGTCGACAAGCTCTTCATTAGGTAAGAAAGAGCCAACTGGGAACCAAGTTTTACCAGAACGAGGCTCACGTTGTAATACCAGCTTCAAGTCCGACGGTTTAGTTCCTCCAACGTGAATTACCAACACCACGTAATGTCCGGGTCCTAGAGAAGCCATCTCGAATCAATCAAGCAACGTCGAGCGAATCAATGAGCACCGAAAGCGTGCGTCGACCAAAGAGCTCCGAAACCAGTGTGGCGGTTAGCCTCTGAAAGCTAAACGCTATCACAAATATGTTCTAGTCTGTCTAGTTATGTCGTTGCAAGATGGCAAAATGATGTTGGAGAGAGGCAATTGTGAAAGATGTTTCACTGCTGTACTTAGGCACTAGATGTTGTAAGTGAACAATGGAATTGTTAAAAGGTTTTGTCACCTCCCTCTACTGCATTGGGCTTATATAGGTTTCTGCCCATACTGCTTACGTCTGCAAGCTACGCTTATGTGTCAGGCGTTGGGGCTGTCTAACCGTCGTCATCTGTCCTCGAGACGCGGCCTGCCTAGCATTGGGTTTCACGACGCGGCTCATTCTGCATCGAAGAGCTCGTTCTGGCGCGTCATTTGGCTAGTTAGATTAATTATGCATATCTGTACGTACCGGGAGCATATCATCATCACCCTTATAATATTGCAGTAGCGACGTACCCACGAGTATACGTCCGTCCTGTGGAAAAGCACGAATTGGAATCCGTAACGAGTACATGTACAATGTCCTGCAATGTACTGTTGCATGATTGTACTCGTCACATTAGCCTTGGGTTTAGCAATTAATGATACCCTAAGCGCTGTACCCTAAACCCTTAGTAGAGGTCATGTACTGCTTGTAAACGCACATAGAGAGTTGAAACACAAATACATAATGACCCCGTTTCCCCTCCCCCCCCCCCCCCCTTCAACTATTGGTGCTCGTCTCCCACTCCCGGGTAGCCTTGCATTAGGAGCTCAACATGGCAAACTTGATGCGGACTCCCGCACTTCTGCTCTGCTTGGCACCCCTTCGGTTCAATCGGTCCATGACTACTATTCCTTCGGTATGGAGGATGGGGGTCGGTTGGCGCCTATGGCGGCTGAGTTGGTTGATCGCTTGGCTATTTTGGTGGCACCTCGTCGCTTCCCTGGCATGGGTGCTCCTGACTCTCGCTCCTCGCGCTTTGACAGTTATGTTTGTATGCATTATTTCGTTTGTCGACCTACTTCAGTTCTTTTTCGGCGTTTTGGGGGGATGTGCGACGTGAATTCATGCAACGTCTTTCTGCTCCTCTTCATGGTACTTTGGGTTCCTATCTCCGCGACGTTGTGCCGACGCTGTGGCATGCCTTCCTGTTCCTCGGGCTTAGGTTTTTCTCCTCTTTTCCTCTTTTTGCTTAGTGGCTTCCACTGCTTTTTCTTGTAAGATTTGTTTTTTTGCTTTTTTCTTCTCAGCAGATTTCAATAACGAAACAATGGGATATTTAATCGGAACGGCCAAATCCCAGTGTCAAGGGATGGTTGATATATAGTAGCGATAACCGCTATGTAATCAATTTACGAAAAAAGTACTGATCGTACACGTACATGCATTGTGACCGCTGGGCTTTCCAACCGGCAACAGTGGGCCAACGGGGTTGCAACACCGCGTCGGACGACCGAACTCGATGCCGCTCGTCAGGCGAGCTTCAGCGAGACGCCACAGGAGCGCAGAGAAGTCCAATTCCTTTCGCGAGCCCTTTTACTCCTGGGGAGATCCCATCACAGCCGTGCCCCCATCCCCATCGCCCTACTATACTGTCGCTTAAGTCGCTTTTCAGAGTCCGGAGTCAAGCCGACCCTTATTTTGTTCCCTGCGTCACTTCATCCGCTCATTCCAATTGGTCGAGGTCGTTAGGTTGCCTCTGCCCGACCTTTTCAGACAAGAGAGACAAGCAGGTTTTCGTGCAACAAAACCTATACAAGATTTTTAAACCATTTTGCACCGGTACTTTCTTTCGACTTGGGCTCACGAGCCACGACGCGCAGCAGCATGTGCCGTGCCTCTCTGATCGTGCGGTCATCGGTACTCGCACTCAGACAAACTCGGGCGCTCTTTTGGAAAAACGGTGCGACCATTAGCAATAACCCCCCCTTAGAATTTTCCATGAATTGTCTCGAAAGGCCACTGACGCATTCATCTATAAAATGAACAGTATATCCCGTTTCTATCCCAGCCGTCGGGAGTCGCAAACTGTGGTTGGGGCTCGGTCGCGACGTTCAATAATAGAATAGCATCGGATCCTGGACAGTATACTTTCCCTCAAACACCCGACTTTAAAGCTTTGGATGCTTTCACATGTACTGACTCCCTCCGCGCACTCCGTTTTTCCTCCCCCGCCAGTGATTCTGGCTTGGAGGAACCTATTGGCATCGGCCCTGCAACTGGCTGCCCCTGTCCTGAGTCTCGCCTTCATAGCAGTTGTGATATCGGCGACCGAAAGGGGGATATTACCTGATCCCAACAGCACACAGTACACGCCATCGGGAGCTCTGCCGAGGGTCGTCAGCTACATCCCTGACTGCGAGACGGATATCTTTCTTGATGCAGAGTGCGTGGCTTTTGTTTACGCCCCGGCTAACGACTCGGCTGTGGACGCCATCGTCGCCGGTATACGAAATCACAACGCACCACCCATCCGCGAGGACCAGGTGGGGCCGTCGCAGTAACAAAGGGCATCCGAGAGTACAGCACCCGTCGTCCGCAGCTGGTGTCGTTCAGTATAGACTGAGCAGACAATCCCGTTCATGGGTCGCTGCAGGTGGTAGGAGTGGGGTCCATCATTGAAATGGACGAGTGGCTGATCGCAAATCCTGGAAGAGCTCTCGGCGGGCTTTACTTTGAAGTTGACCCAGAGACTAATCACATTGGCTTCGTGGTGCAGTCCAACTCGACGGTACGCCATTGTTTCAACTACTCTACATACTGTTCAATCAATCATTGCCGGTACCTGTGTATGTCCTTAGAAAGTCCTCGTCGGACTACCTCTTTCAGACGCTGCTCCTATTATTGAAACAACAACAACTCTGCTGTCTTCAGCTTCTTTTCATTAACCAGTGCTCTGACTATTTAAAACCCTGCCTCAGATGCTGTCCGCCCCCATAAAAAATTTCCGCGAACTCTAAACCTTGATGTAAAAAAGGCAGCGCTACTCAGAAGTGAAGAGCGAGCTGATACTGACACAGTGAGTGCTAAAACACAACAGGTAAAAGTATTCAAAGGCGAATTTCAGCATCCCAATTTTTACGCTCAGCTCCCGCTGCAAATGGCTGCGGAGCGTGAGGCCTTCCGTTACCTTTACGAAAAGAAAACTGCAAGGCACATCGATGACGACGGGCTTATCCCTTCGAGGACGGAGGAAGGCGACGAAGGCAGCAGCGCATCCGAGTGGTGGGGGGTTGAATTCTGGGACTACCCACAGGATGAGTATACCGTCGCTGGTGCTAGCAGTGCTCGGGAAATGGGGTACTCCATGCTGGCGCCCTTTATCTTTGCAGCGGCCATGTTTAACTTTGGTGTCACGGTGGGTGTAGTGTGCCGCATATACTGTCGCGGAATTCCGCGCTTGCCCCTTTTTATTTCGACTGACGAGCTTTTACAAAGCGAGAGCGCTGATTTCGGAAACTCGCATACCTGTATCGGCACTTATTCCGAGTCTCGTGCTGTTGTTGCGCCTATGAATCGCAACATCCTGACCGACTGATGCATTTACTCACGTCCTGCAGTTGATACCCTGTCTGTAGATCTCCGGCATCGTGTCCGATAAAGAGAGCGGGATTCGCGAGGCTCTCCACTCGACGGGGACGCGGGCGCTCTCTTACTGGGCCAGCTGGACCTTATGGCACCTCTCCGTCGCCGCCGTTTCCGCGGCTCTGCTATGCGGCTCAGGTGATCAGCAGCTTCGAGAAATGACAACGAACTACATTTACCTTTTCATCCACTCCGTAGCGACGACCTCTGTCGGCACGAATTTTTCGATACTAGTCGGGAGTATGTGGTCAATTATTTTTTAGTTGCGTGGTGCTAATTCCTGAGGTGGACTCTCGTGGTCCCATTCTCTCGACGTGCATTCCCTATGTCGACGTCTTCTATGGCGTCATTGATGGAGTATGTCTGCTGTCTCCTTCGCGCTGCGCTTTCGACTGGTGTGATGAACAGGAATGCTGATGGGCGTCGAGCTTTTCCAAAACAACGACTTCAGCATTCTCTACCTCCTGTTTTTCCTGTTCGAGGCTGCCATGGTCGGCGCCGCCTATTTTGCGTCGCTCTTCATTGGCCGAGCGAAGACAGCCACCACCTTCAGCCTGTGCCTCTTCGTGCTTGGCTGGATCTGCCAGGTCGTCACTCGCAATCATATCGAACAATAACTCGTCAATTTCCCAACGTGTATCAACCGAGAATCAAGCTGTGCTACATATGCAGTTTGCTTATTCTTATTTACCAATCGCACTCGTTTCCTCGCTTTTTCCCGCTCTTTCCATTATTACTTATATTACCTGTATTCCACTTCGTCCACCTCATTGTCGCAACATAAAACAAATCAGTCAATGCGCCATGCATACGCTGCGTTGCCAGCGCACATGTGCCAAGTGTGACCCCTTTCCTTACAAATGAGCGCGTTCTTGTTGATTTTGGTTTTCACTGCCCTAAGTTATCTCCGTATGCCGCATTTCGTTCGTCGAACTACTTCTGTTCCTTTTCGGCGTTTTTTGGCGGGGGGGGGGGGGGGGGGGGGGGGGGGGGGTGCGACGTGAATTCATGCAGCGTCTTTCTGCTGCTCTTCATGGCACTCTGGGTTCCTGTCTCCGCGTCGCTTTGCATGAGGGCAGCGCTGACGCTGTGGCATGCCTTCCCATTCCTCGGGCTTAGGTTTTTCTCCTCGTTTCCCCTTTTTGCTTGGTGGCTTCCACTGCTTTTTCTTGTAAGAAAATTGTGTTCTCCCTGCCTTTGCTTGCATACCAAGAGACTGCCGCTATTATGTATGATTATTACTTACAATGTTATACATGATTATTACTTACAATGTTTTTATGTTCGTCACAGCTCAACACATATCAATTTTTTCATTTGTTTTTGAGAATTAAGCGGAAAGCCAAATGGATGCTTCTACGTTGAACAGTCTTCCGTGCTTCCCTTCTGCCGCCTCATGCACTCGCCGCTGCGCCTGCCGCTCCTGCAGATTGTGGTGGCCTTTGGGTTTCCTTACACCCCCGACTTTCACCGCACGGCACCGCACTCGTACTACGGCATGTCGCTCCTGCCTTGGAACTTGCTCAGCAAAGGCGTCAACGACCTCGCGGCCGCTGCCCTCCACGCGCGCTCGTCAAACACCGGCCCGCGCAGCACAGGTCAGCACCGTAGGCGCTCATGGCTATGACACTACCCCCACCGCGCTATTACATAAGGCGGCGCGCCCTATCGTTTGCACGATTTATTGAATTCCGGATAAAATTTTCGTAACTTCATTCATCTGATTTAGTCTTTTTCTTAATTTTCGACAAAAGAAGAACATTTTTGTGCAAATGTGCGCACTACTTGTATTCCGCTCTTCATTTCAATAAGCTGTTTTTCATTCGAAACTATTATCTAGTAATTTGTTGAGGGCAGCTTTGCCACATATTCGACAATCAGGCATCTCCTGGGAGACGCGGTACAGCTACTGCAGCAGCGGCGAGGGTGAGTGGAGTGGAGGGCTTCCACCGCAAACGGCTGCTGCTGCTGTTGGTGACGCGCAGCGCGCCTCATCTTCCCTGTCAGCGTTTAACTACAAAGACGATAATTGCGTTATGCCGGTGGGGAGTGTACTCGAGGTAAGCTGCATTGTTCATGACTGCGAATAAATTGTTGTGTGGCGACACTTTTGAGAAATGGTGCGTAACCTGATATTACGGAAATTCCCCAATTCGGTCGACTCTGAATTTGTTGGAATATGTTGATGATTGCTGTATCATAAGACTCCCATAAACTAAACAATAGCCAGTTGTTTTAGCACTTGTCAGTCAAATTGCTCAACCTTCTTCCGTGTGGGCGCCTAAAGGCGATTTTCTGTCTTGGAGCGCTTGCGCACACGCTGCTCACAGACATACACAAACACGTACACACACACACACACACACACATACAAACGCACGCATAAATAAATACACATACACATACATCCACACATATACATACACACATACACATATGCACACACACGCATACACACACATACACACACACATGCGCACACACAAACACACACACTCGCACGCACATTCACACACAAACATACACAAACATACACATTCATACACACACATGCGCATACACACACGCACACACATACTCGCACACACATGCATACACATACATACACCGACATACACATACACACACATACGCACACACGAGCGCGCGCGCGTGTACACACACACACACACGCGCGCACACACATATATACACACACGCTTACACACATCCATACACACATATATACACATATGCACGCACACACACACACGCAATCATACACACACACGCATATACGCACACGTGTACATACAAATCCACACGCGCGCGCGCGCACACACACACACACACACACACACACAATACACACACGCGCGCGTTCACAGACACACACACGTATACACACACATAATCACAGACAACGCACAGACACACGCATACACACCCATACACACACAAGCGCACACTCACTTACACAAACACGTATACACACATACACATTCATACATATTAACACACACACACACACATTTGCATACACACATATACAGACAAACACACACACATTCACACACATACATACACACACATACACACAAATACATACACACACGCATAGATAAATACACATACATACAAACACGCGCACAAATGTACACACACGCATACACACACATATGCATACAGAAAGATACACATACATGCACACAGATACTCGCACACACATAACATACATATGCATACATACACACATATGCATGCACACACACGCGCACACACATACACACACACATAAACACGCAAACACACACATCCACATACACTCACATAAATATACACACATGAAAATACACACACATACACGCATACACATTCACATATATGGATACATATTCACACACACACACACACACATATACATTGATACACATAGGTACACATATAAACATACACACACACACGCACACACACACATACATACACATACATACACACACATGCATACATACACACACACGCATACAAACACATCACAAAATACACAGACACACACGCACACATACACACACACACACACACACATATGCAGAACGCACACATATGTACACAATCGCAATCACTCGTACAAAATCTCACACATATACAGATGAAAAAAATCGTCAGGAAGCTCATTCCTCAAGCTCGTCTGGTTTTTGTCATATCAATTATCTCCAGCTCGCGCTGACTGACGGGGAAGCTTTGTTTGGATTCCCCGCCAATGAAACCCTGCCGACAGTGGTTGGCTGTTCTACACGTCGCATTGGTGTCCGTAACAGTGGCGATCGAAGCTCTGCTGCGATCAACAGCCATGCAAGTTTCCTTTCCCCGTCTTTTTGCACGATTCCGCAGGTAATTGCGATAATCAGCGCGGCCCTGTCTGCATTTCACAGAAGATATGGGCGTGCGAAATTTGGATTGAACGCCAAAACTGAATGTTATGATCAATAAAACCCTAATTTGATTGAAGGGTAATGGAATCAAATTTATTCTAAATTACAGTCAATCAACCATTAAGTTTTACACAACCCTAAAATTTGCTGCCATGAGATTACGCCATAGGAATAACCCTTTCACCGATTTGGTTGATGTGTTCCAACGTGCGGCGGTGTTCCGCAGAGTTGAGGCGGAGCCATCAGCGGAGGCCGGGGCGGGTAAGAGCGGCAGCGAGGCGGCGTGGCGAGTGGACAGTGCAGTGTTTGAGGAGGAGAAGCGAGTGAGGCGCATTCAGCAGGAGCTGCTCATGCGGGGCGCCACCCCTGCAGCGCCCGCCGCGCAGCAGCTGCCTACATCGGCCTCGGATGGTGACGCGCTGATGGTGATGGGGCTCAGCAAGTCATTCACTCGAGGCAGGAAGGTGCGGCAGGACACATGCCCCCCACCCCCCACCCATATTTCCTTCTCTCCTCCCTTTCCCTCCTCACCTCTTCGCTCGCACATAATACGCACTCGCTACTTCAAAGATACAAGGTCTATCAGCCTGACCCCATTTCTTGAAACCGATGAATTAGCAGTCATGAAAAACGCTCCATTATCTGAACACCAGTATTCGCTAAGCAGTATTGATTTCTTGAACCAACTCAAAACACAGCTACCCTCCCTTTCACAAACTCACACTCATACATACGCACACACACGCGCGCGCGGAAATGGTCAATTATTCATATTCTCGGTCGTTTAACCAAACGTAGTCCACACATGAGCCCTCGCATGCATTCTCAGGCACATACAGAAGGCAATCTTAATTTTTACTGCACACAACAGACTCGCTCCAACCCTCACATTTCGTGCCTCTCCCCCTCCCTCTAGCTTTCTTGCATACAAGCACACATAATACGAATCATCATCAGTTCATAACATATTTTTTATTGGGCATGAAAAGAGCCACCACCCGTTAAGGAAAGCAGTTACGAGCGGCAGCGTTAGCCTTTCGTGCACTGCCCTTTCATTTTCCATCGCAAGCAGGCGCTCCGGGATGTGTGGTACTCCATCAAGCGGGGCGAGATAATGTGCCTGCTGGGCGAAAATGGCGCGGGCAAAACTACAACCATAAAGATCCTCACAGGTGGGCCCCGACCCAAGGGTGGCTGCGTTCAAGAGCGCTCTCCGCTACCCAACTGCCGCCACAATCATCAGCTGCCCTTCCCTTTGCATAACAGCTGCCCGACGACGAGAAAACTGCGATTCATTATTTGTGTTTGTCATCCCTCCCTTTCCCCGCAACTCATTCCGATTCACAGCTCATCATCACATGGAGCTTAGGAAAGTTAGGAAATCCAAGTATGATTGTGATCTGGTTGGGCGCTGACAGGTAGTCTGAGGGCGAGCGCGGGGGACGCGAGCGTGGAGGGTCTGTCGGTCGGCAGCCAAATGTCCGAGGTGCGCTCGCTCATGGGCGTCTGTCCGCAGTTCGATGTGCTGTGGGCGCGTCTGACGGCGCGAGAACACCTCCAGCTGTATGCGGAGATCAAGGTGAGCGCGGGGGGTGCCTTTGGAAGTAAGAAAGTATAGCGGTCTGTTGTCACTTGACGCCGCCCTTCGAATGAAGGGCGAGGTGCGCTGCTCTGACTACGCACGCTGTCCATGCGTTCGGTTGCGCCGAGCACTCAGGGCATTCCGAGGCAGCGGTCGGCGGAGAGCATTGCGGAGCTTCTCGAGCGCGTCGGGCTGACGAAAGCGGCGGGCAAGTGCGCGGGGTGCTACAGGTGACTGAAGCCACTTCAAACACATGGTTTCAGGGTTCATAGGGTACGATGCTTAGGTTTTTCTGGATAGGAATTTAAAATGGAGTCATGGGGTTGCAAGCCCTGAAAGTAGGGAAGCTTTAGACGAGGTAGCTAAGGAGAATTTCGTTATTCGCGAGGAATGCCGGCACAACTTGTGCAAAACACGTGGCGCTATGTGGCGCTTCACCTCGCTGGCATAGCTGCGGGCGTAATTGTTCTCATATGGGTGCTTTGAGTTGCTACTCACTTTTTTTTTGCTTGCGACGTGGGAACGTGTTTGAATTGACATTTGTGTCAAACTTGTCCGACAACTCTGTTATGCGACTCGCAGCGGAGGCATGCGGCGGCGGCTGAGCGTGGCCATCGCCCTTCTCGCCGATCCGCGGGTAAGACTCGACGCCCACCGTGCAAATGTCTGCTCATGAGTGATTACAGGAAAGACGCTGCAAATGATTGAATCGGGCATGCCTGCTTGATATCAATGACAACACCGTCGATGATGAGTCCAGGCAAAATTATCGACTGCAAATCCGTCGCTGCGTACCAACGCCAGCCGCCCTTTCTCTGACTTTTATTGATGACATTCCATCCGTTTCAGTTTACTTCGATCATTGACATTTATATGCACTGCATTTGGTTTCCACTGCTTTCTTTGTAATAAATTACATTTATATACACAGTATGTAATTTGTCATTGTATGTATATCGGCGACAGATTTAATGAAGTGCACCGTATGTACTACTTCGCACGCCATATTTGGACACTCAACCCCGAAATAAAATGAAAATTTCTTACAAGAAAAAGCAGTGGAGGCCACCAAGCAAAAAGAAGAGAAGAGGAAAAAACCTAAGCCCCATGATCATCATTACATAAAATGAACATTAATTAATACTGCAGTCCACTTGCATTAAAAATGAAAATTTCTTACAAGAAAAAGCAGCAGAAGCCACCAATCACAAAGAAGAAAAGAGGAAAAAACCTAAGCCCCATGATCATCATTACATAAAATGAACATTAATTAATACTGCAGTCCACTTGCATTAAAAAGGATTACAGAGTATCAGTACTGCCCGCACGCGACATTGTTATCTGAATAATTCGCGTATAGCAAATGCAATGTCAAGGAAAAAATATCTTATAAGAAAAAGCAGCAGAGGCCACCAAGCAAAAAGAAGAAAAGAGGAAAAAACCTTTGTCCGAGGAACAGGAAGGCATGCCACAGCAATGTCAAGGAAAGGCGTTAGTCTTAGGCGATTACGTTTTTATTGGTTGTTTTATGTGCCGGCCCCCCTTTTCTTGGCCCAGATTTTAGAAAACTATGTATATTGGCCGGACCCAATTACTAAAGACAAGTGACAAACTTTTAGGTCCTGAGTACTGCAGCACGGCAACAAAATTATGATGAGGATGAAGGTAATAGGGTGTACTTGGAATTTAGGGTTTCTGGCTTTATTTAGCGTTTAGTGGAAAGATAGAGGGTGAGGCAACCAGAGTACTTCATGAAAAGGAAATAGTTTGAAAAGGCTGTACGGGTACGTCCCCCCCCCCCCCCCCCCCCCCCCCCCCCCCCCCCCCACTTTCTTAATCGAGAAAGACCGCCAACCCGACAGAGAAACCACGAGAGAACACTGCATGGCACTCCCACGCCCCGCTGCAAACACGACACGAAAACAACAAATGAAAACTTAATTAATCGCCTTTATGTCAAAGAGATGAGTAGATAAAAATTATTCTTACAAGAAAAAGCAGTGGAGACCACCAAGCAAAACGAAGAAAACAGGAAAAACCCTAAGCCCGAGGACGAATAATGGGAAGGCGTAGATGAAAATAAAGAAAGGGGAAAAAGTAGCGAGTATTACTCGGTACCTGGTAGGGTGAAAGACCTGGCAGGGGGAGGTACCCGTACCCTGCGCAGAGCGAGCGGAAGAATCGCGAAAATAAATTAGGTACCTTTACCCGTACTCTCCGACAAATCTATGCTTGGATGTATCAAGGAATTTCTTACATGAAAAAGCAGAGGAGGCCACCAAGCAAAAAGAAGAAAATAGGGGAAAACTTAAGCCCGGGGAACAGGAATGCATGCCACAGCATATCAGCACTGCCCTCCTGCACAGCATCGCGGAGATGGGAACCCAGAGTGCCATGAAGAGCAGCAGAAAGAGCTGGATCACAACCGGACATGCCAGAGGGACACGAAAACGATTTCGAAATCCTGAAAACACATTGTATGTGGATATTTGCATTTCAAAAAGTATCTGTACTTTTATATCATCGACAGTGCCACATGAATAATCTGATGGGAGGCCCTCACAATGCCACAAGTACCCTAGTACAGGTTGCGACGAGCTGTGGCACAAGCGCCGGGTAGTTAGGGTTTCCCTCCCTGCTTGTCTCTTACCTGTGCACAGTTTAAGGCCGGTTCTGGGGTGAACTTTGCCACCATCCGCGAAAGATTATATGTTGAGCTGAGGCATCACATACTCATTTTCTTTTGAATAAATAAATAGAAGCGGCTACCCACTGGAGGTACCTAAAATGGTCGGGTCGCCGTATTTAGAATATTCTTTCGTTATTTATAATTAGATAGCATGATACTGTCCCGATGTCCCGTACAGGTACCAGTATGTATGCAATACGTGATGATATTATCACATAATTAAAACCCTAATGCCACATGTACCTGTACTCTGCACCATCCGCGAAAGATGAGATGTTTAGCTGCGGCATCCCACATGCATTTTCTCTTCCATCAATCAATAAATCTAATCGAAGCGGTTACCTGCAATGGTAGGGTTGCCGTATTTATAATATTCTTTCGTTCGACTGTTATTAGATAAGATAGCAGTATCACGTGATAAAAACTTTATATTAGGTCCCAATCTCCCGTACAGGTACCAATATGTATCCAATGCTTGATGATAATCGCTATCAATTAAAACCCTAATGCCACATGTACCAGCGCAAATTCACGGTAGTTGATGAGATGACATGTGACCTCTTTTTCCGATCAGTAAAAGCATTAATGCAAAATTTTGGCACCCCTCCAACCGCAGATTGTCTATCTGGACGAGCCGACAACCGGAATGGTAATCAATATTTTTTAATTGCATACATCAGTTCTGTTTGCGCAAAACAAAAACTTGCTTACAAGCATGAACATTATTTTCGAAGTAAGTTGTTCTCGCACATTTAGTACTACACACACACACACACACACACAACACACACGCGTGCTCTGACGTTTGGCAACCCGGCGTCACAGGACCCAATCAACCGACGCCACATCTGGAACGTCATCCAAGCGGCCAAGCAGCGCAGCACCGTGGTGCTGACCACCCACAGCCTGGAGGAGGCGGACATCCTGAGCGATCGCATTGCCGTCATGGCAGCCGGTGCTGTGCAGAGCATCGGCTCCAGCCTCCGCATGAAGCGCAAGTTTGGGCTGGGCTACCGCGTCACCATCTCCTTCCAGACGGCTCAGCCCGATGCGCAACGAGACGGGGCCCGCGCACCGCGGTGGGCGGAGCCCGCGACGGAGGTGAGGAGCAAGCGGCTGCGGTCAGAGGTGAAGCGCGCCGTGCTGCAGCGGCT
Organism: Tetraselmis chui; assembly: GCA_026401115.1. Lineage (NCBI taxonomy): Eukaryota > Viridiplantae > Chlorophyta > Chlorodendrophyceae > Chlorodendrales > Chlorodendraceae > Tetraselmis > Tetraselmis chui. Next base: position 75,580 of record JAPMLY010000856.1, read on the forward strand.
GATGGTGCTGCTGACGCTGGAGGAGGGCCCCCACTCGCTCAGCTTCCGCGTCATATTTGGGGAGGACAGCCAGCTGGGGGAGGTACTGGAGGAGTTGGAGGACAACGCGGAGCTGTGGGGCATCTCCAGCGTTGAGGTCAGTCTGCCGTCGTTGGAGGAGGCCTTCCTGGAGCTCACGACCGCGCTGCGCCTGCCGCACGAAACTGAGGGCAGTGCGGATGCTTAGGGGAGGGCAGAGTGAGCCGATGGTGATGTCCTACCCCGCAGCGGGAGGATCACATGCATAACTGGAACTCAAGTGCCCGAGTGCATACAAGGTTTATGCGAGGTTGAGGTTGTTGACGCCATGACCCCGTGAAATAGGGCGCGTACATGCGTTGTAAACTAAACACAATAGTGAGAGGGAAAAGAGGAGGAGCCACAAAACAAGAGGGGAAAAGGGGTGGCTTCCAGAGGATGTGTGTACATTGATGAATGCGTGATGGCAGGGGATTATGCGCAGTGCACAAAAGCAAATGTGAACATTAATTAACGCGGGCATCCAAGGTTCGTCTGCTACGGGGAAACTTGGATCAGGCGTCGTCGTATTCGTGGAAGGTATTAGGTGTAATCTAGTGTTGATCTACTTTGGGATGCCCGTCGCGTATTGCTATGCAAAAAACAGCGCCCCGCGGTGCTCGGATCCTTTGACCTGCAACGCAGTGAAAGGCAACACCAGCACAACTGTCAACAAAAAAGCAACATATGTGCAACGGACGGGACAGCCACATGCACAGACAGCACAGAGACACGGTCTGGCCACCTCGTGAAGGAGCCAAGCAACAGCAACAATGTAACGCTTTGGATTGAAATCATGAAGCAAAAACTCGAATGAAAATCAAAGGAGCGAAGGTGTAACACAAAAAACATCACAGACTTTCGTGAACGATGGAGACCGCCGCAAAGGTGGTTCGAGCCCAAGGTGGTGTAATTCTTCAACAGATACAGACTGCGAGTGGTTGGCGCGGTGGCGGTGGTGTCTGGGTTATCATCACCTCGAGGGCAAAATCTTAGATGGCGGGATTGATCACATCATCGGCGCACCCACTGCGCAGTCCGACTTGCGCATGGGCTTTGGGGGCGGCGCCCGAGGGACGATGTGCTCCGTCGCAAAGAAGGAGGATGAGGACTCCACAAAATCGTCCACCTTTTGCCCCGATATCTCAAACTGCCGCCGCATAACCTGTCGATTCCAAACATTTGGGGAATGAAGGTGGGTTAAGCACACGACAGCAGGACACTTACACAAAACAAACAGTGGCTTGGCATGCGACGAGACAGACTACTCACCTCCAACTTGACGGAATCATTGGTGGCCCGGTGTTGTCTGGCATGAGCGGCCACGCCTGCAAAACATTTTCATATGAGCCACTGCATAGCTTTGATACATATTGCTATGTTACCACCCAAACCTGCTTCGCCACCCTTCAGCACAAAAATCACTAGCCCCCCCAAAAAACAGACACATCGCGCCCACAAACGTGCGCACACACACACACATATACACTGACCCGAATAATTTTCTGAACCCACCTAAACAGAATTTAAGGAAACACACACACACACACACACACATACACACACACACACACACACACACACACACACACACACACACACACACACACACACACAAGCTTACAAAAACACACAACTTTGTCATACTACTCACTTAAAATAAATGATACATACTGCGATCTTACTACCCAAATCTACGTCGATACTCTTAAGCATACTTACCAAATAACACCCTCCAAAAATATACACAGCGCATCTACACACACACCCACAACGCGTCTACAAATTTTCACAACGCGTCTATACACACGAACAGGGAGAGAGAAAGAGAGAGAGAGATATCCGAATGTTTTTCGAAGTTCCCCTAAACAGACCAGCAGAAAAGACAATCACACACACACACACACACCAATGCTCATTCCCGCACACGCAGAGTTTCTATTTCCCCCACACACGAAAAATCAACGTCCCTTGCCTGCAGCCCATCCCGCACACACACACACACACACGCACGCACACACACACACACACACACACACACACACACACACACTCACACCTGACTTGGGCTTTCCCTTTGATGTGTCTGTCTCAGTGTAGCGGCGAAAGCTCGGGCGGGACTCCTGCATGGCCATCAACCTCCGCCTCTGCTCCTGCAAAAAAGCGGATGTGGTATCGCTGGTGTCCCACGGCTCCAGGTCCCCAGGAAAAGGGTTCTCCTCCTCCTCCTCCACCTCCTCGCCCATCATACCTTCCCTGATGTTCACCAGGTTGGGGCTCTGCGTCACCCGGCCTGTCGTCGACCTCCACCTCCGGAGCCGCACCCCACCCACCGTCGGCGACGCCTTACTCGCCACCGGCTGTGCCAACAGCCACGATATCTTGGAACCAGATTTGCACTTCTCACCCACCTCATCCATCGGTGGCCCCTTCACCACCCCCTCCTCCCCACTTTCCCCCTCCCCTACCTCCGCCGCAACCAGCACACCAGCTCTGCGCTGAGGCAGCGAGCCATCGAATGTCTTCGACTTCCGCGGCCCCTTCCGTTGAGGCGTCTCAGCCTCCGCCGCGACGCTCTCCCCATACTCAGACTCCTCCTGAAATCTGACCGCCTCACGCGACGGGCTGCCGCAGTGACCCTCCCCCGAAGGAACCCTCCCCTCACACCCACCAGCACCCGCCCGCAGCCCTCCCTCCTCCTCATCGTCAGACAAATCGTTAACGGGGTGAGACCCGCAGCGCTGCACACTCATCTCCACCTTTCCTCTCCAAACCGCTTCACCTTCCGTGCACGCAACCTCAGGGACACCACCTGCCACGCCATCACCCTCACCATCACCACCACTATCCTCACCGCTCAGCAAATCTTCCCCTTCTGCAGCAGACGACTCGAGCTTATTCACTTTGCTGTCACCCGAAGCAGACGGCGGTGCCGCCTCCACATTCCCCTCATCGCACATCTGCTCTGCCCTGTCACCCTCATCCGTCTGACCCGAGGGTGCAACCGACGACGGAATATGAACTGGTTGGGTGTCTGACAGCCTGCCTTCCGCCTGTTGAGGCTGCCCAAACCTACTACACTCCCTGCCAAGCTGATGCGCCGCTCCCTCTGAGGACGATTGTTGCTGTATCGTCCCGCCGTGCCAGTGCGCCTGCGGTGGCTGCTGGCTGCGGAGCGACGGCAATTGGGGGTCCGCCGTGTAGTTGGCGCCGTAACGCTGCGGGTAGCTGCTCATAGACACGGAGGATGCAGGAGCTGGTGTGGATTGAAGCTGCTGCTGATTTGGCTGCTGCTGCTGATATTGTTGTTGCTGTTGAAGTTGTTGTTGCTGCTGCATCATTCTGTGTGGAACGAAAGCGTGGTTCTGCCCTGACCCGCTCATGCCTGTAAAGGGTGCTACTCCTGCGTGCTGCTGGCTGGGCTGAGGGGCGCTCGCAGGGACGCTGACAAAGCCGCTCTGCTGACTTTGCGAGTTGTTCCTTGGCATCATCATCGCCTGCCAATCCGCTCCGCCACGCGCACCCGCAGCAGCAGCAGGGTAGGAGCCCTGCTGCTGCGACGCCGCCTGCTGCTGGTACATCTGGGGGGCCCCATACTGGTGGGCCTGCTGATACATCTGCTGCTGCTGCTGCTGCAGCAGCAGCTGAATCGGACTCGGCGCTAGTTGCTGCTCAAAATGATCGATGGTACTTTTAAACGCCTCAAACGACGCGCGCATGTTTCGCCCGCTCCCCTGCCGGAAACACAAGCGAGCGGGCACAGACGCCATCAGACGTGGTGATAGTTTCGCCGTGCACGAGCCCGATTGAAGTACAGTGGCTATTTTCGACGGTGCGCGAGGAATGAGGTGGATAACGCAGTGTTTGCGTTTTCTGTCAATTTTGCGCTGTCGGTGTATTAAGGAATATATGAGTTTGTGAGCGTTTGCTCACCCGCGTGGGTTTGTATGGCGCTTGGCCTGGTTGATAGGGCTGCCTGGCGGTATCGTTCGTTTCGGGCCCCAAAGTCCTCATGCTCCAGTGGTTCTGCCAACTCTCCTGTAACGAGAGCGACACACGCGAGGGCGCAGTCAGGACGTGTCCAGTCCCGGATTCGGTCGTACTCTTCAATGCGCGCGACGCGAACCGACCGACCCTACCGAATATATTATGTCAACACTACTGGTACAGTGACACGCAATGAGCTGACGAGGCTCACCTGAGCAGGCGCCATATCCGTGCCGAGGAAGACTTGAGAGACGCCGTGCGGTTGCGACGTGGGGTACATATGGGGCGGCACGGGTCCGCTGTACGGACACTGCGCCATTGTGGACGAGGGAGAGTAGCGATGACGACTACTTTGAAGGGGAGCGACGACGGAACTG
>JAPMLY010000856.1:85000-151361 GCA_026401115.1 Tetraselmis chui
GCTATCATCCTGCGCCGCCGGCCGTCGCTGAGCCCCCGAAACTCTCAATGCGCAAAGCTGCTGCTGCATCCCGCTCAGCGACGGCACCTCATCGTCGCTGTCGCTCATTTTAGTGCTACGACGATATGTCGATTTCGCACAGCACCCGGTCCGCCGAGGAACCTCAAGTTGAGCGCTCGACTTTTCCCAGACTATGTACAGTCGACGCGATAGCGTCCTTTCCCAATCAGGCCTAAAATCGGCGAGACGACCCGTAGTAGCTCATCATCTGTGTCTCTCAATCACGGAATCAACACCAGAACGTTGTGTGTGTGTGGGGGGGGGGGGGGGGGGGGGGGGGTGTGGCGACACGGGAGCGGTTGTCGGCCGTTATTAGTATTCCGGCGGGGCTGTTGGCGAGCAGAAGATTGGCGAGCTCCGGAAAGAGCGTTGGTCTCTGTACCACCGGCACGATACGACTATCACTGGATTCAGTTAAAAAACGTCACGACATATGGGGTGAGCTTTTTCGGAGCCCTCCACCTGAAATGTTCTTCGGAAGTTTCGTCTTCGGGTGTTGGGGCATGCTAGGTTGGGTCGCATGCGCGCACGCGGCAGCAAATCGGTCTACCCGGAACGGGTACCCGTATCCGTACTGGAGCAGTTGTCCCCCAAAAATATATTTGATATCAATTATAGAGAAATAAAAATTTCTTACAAGAAAAAGGAGTGGAGGCCACAATGTAAAAAGAAGAAAAGAGGGGAAAAAAATCTAAGCCCGAGGAACAGGAAGGCATGCCACAGCACCAGCACTGCCCTCCTGAAAAGCGTCACGGAGATAAGGGCCCAGATTGCCATGAAGAGCAGCAGAAAGACGTTGCATGAATTCACGTCGCACATCCCCCAAAAAACGCCGAAACGGAAGAGAAGTAGATCGACGAACAAAATGTTGCATACGGACATAACTGTCAGAGCGCAAGGAACGAGAGTCAGCGGCCCCCATGCCATGGAAGCGACGAACAGCCACCAAAATAGCCAAGCGATCGACCAACTCAGCCGCCATCGGCGCCAACCGGCCCCCATCCTCCCATGGCGAAGGGATAATAGTCATGGACCGACTGAACCGAAGGCGTGCCAAGCAAAACAATTATAGAGCCTACCAGCGCAAAACGGATTTTCTCCCGATTGCATTATTTATTTCTCCTGATTGTACCCGTACCTTACTCGCTCGTAATCAAGCGACTTATAGAAACTAACTCAAACCTGAGCATAGCGACTACGGGTTCATGATGGGTGACGGGTCCAACCAAGGTACAGGTACTGCCAAGTACGCTGGTGGACATAATCGCGCGGGTCGAACAGCGGCGAAGCAGATGATTTGCTGTTGGATAAAGTACTGTAAGGTGTGGCCCTGATTCGACCCGCGCGATTATGTCCACCAGCGTACTTGGCAGTACCTGTACCTTGGTTGGACCCGTCACCCCTCATGAACCCGTAGTCGCCATGCACAGTATAGGTACAGGTACTGCAAATATTCAGCGCTCCCGCCATCGCCGACGTTCTCCAGCTTTCTGAACTGCTGAATTTTCAGCAGAAGGCCCATACCGCGACTGCAACACTCTACCACTTAGTGATGCGACCTGTGTGGCTCGGTGCGTGTTGTCCTGTGATTAAGAAGTATCAAGCCCTTGCGCCCACAGTGAACTTCTACCTGAGATCTGGAAGAAGGAACTAGCCACCGGTGGGCGGGAGCATCACACCCGGTGGTGTCACTGGCTTTCTGGCGAGTTTCCGAGTCGAGTATCCGACCCCTCACATACACTGGCTCGTCGTACCCCTTGGAAAGGTCATTGGCTTATCATGACATTTCCGGCACGGAGTACACAGTGGATCACCTCTTGATAGTCGACTGGCTCTGTGCATGGAATTCTGTGGTAGTCTACGGCAAAAGGGGGTGTGGTGCTACTGTTTTACTTTCTCGGAAGAAGGAAAGGGCTGAGCTGGCTTCGAAGGCAGGAATAACGTATAAGCGCTCTGAACTGGAACTGCTCGGAAGCTGCCCCTCTCTATTGGAGAGGCGGCGGCGTGCTGCGACCTATGGCAACGGCAGGGATAGCGGCGCAGGGCGTGTCACTTTTACTTGGTTTTCTGCGGTGGCAGCTGTTCAGCTGGGTGGTGCACGAGGTGCTGTCGCTTCTTGCCGACCAGGACGGCCCAGCCAAGAGCTTTTGCAGGCAGGACTGGTCGCTGGTGAGGCGCGTGCGGAAGCGCGCGGAGAGCAAAAAGTTGTCACGAAAGGTGAGACATGCACAGCTCACCATGTCTTATCCTACTGAGTCGTGGCATCGTGGCGTAAGGGTAGGACTTTGGGATGTGGCTTCTTCCGCCATATTTCCGAAATAATCGGGTTATTGTTGGTTTGACAGGCATTGAAGAAGCTTATTAAGAAGCTCGGCCGCGAGTTTGGGCCCTGGTCCACCATTGCCATTCTCATGATCGAGAACATGCCTTTGATTTGCAGCATTGGCAGGCGGGCGGGCTCGTACTTCGGCACGGTTTTTGCGTGGGTCGCGCAGATGCCGCTGGTGCTGCAGCTTCGAAGGCTGACCTGGATGTCGTACAAACGGACGAACAAGCTGCTCAAACGATCCTCGCGAGCTGTTCTGTCGACTCTGGAGCGCTGGCAAACTGTGTTCACAGTCTGCGCTGCCCTTTACCTAGAGTACGCCTGTGGCTTCTTCGTAGCCGCTGTGTCAGCAGTTTTGCAGGGGACGGCCAGCCTGGCAGTGCTGAAAGCCTTTCTGCCCACGCTTCTCATTTGGCGAACGCCGCGCTCGTACGGCGGCATCAGCGTGATTGCTTGGGCCATGGCGTGCCTGGCGAGGCTCGCCTTCCACCTCAAACTGTCTGAGTATGTGCGATCATGGCACAGCCGGCGCTGCTCTCAGACAGCCGATGAAGATCCGGTAGAGGGGGAGGAGGTCCCTCTGGCGGCGGAGCTGCTTTTAAGCTCGGGCAGAGTCAGGGTGCGTCGGCGGCGGAGGCGGTCGCTGCAGCACATCTGCACGCATCAGAGGGCGCGGTTTGTGAGAGTGTCGCCGGTGTCGGAAGGTGTGATGGGTGGAGTATGCCGCTGTCGGTGCTGGCAACGCGTGTGCCATTATTTCAAAGGCACAGTGCTTACCCGCCGTCGCCTTGCGAGGTTGACCTACCACAAAGGGTGCAGGCACTTCACGAGGAACGTCAGCACCTGGAGCACGTCACCCGCTGAGTGACTGGTTCCCGGTGTATTCATGGCTGCGGACCCTTGGGAGCAATAGAACATAAATAAAGATTACGATAGGTAATTCTTAGTCCGTCGATTACTATCGCGCATGTTTTTTGTCTGAGCTGAAAGAGTGCTGTTATGTTGTCCGATAACAAACTAACAGCTGCACTGGAATGCTCTCGATACTAAGACCGCTCACTTTCAATATCAATATGTCATAAAGGCCTGTACTGTCCCTAATCGCGGTTATGGGCACAAAATTTTGTAACGCTGTCCTATATAGCTCAATGATGCTGGGGCGCCGTGCAGCGCTCCTCTCTGAAAAGGCTTCCTTTGTCAGGATTGTCTGTATCAGATGGATCATATTCGGATCAAGACGGACTCGCGCGAATAAACGGGAACAGTAGGGCTGGGTAGGGTGGAATTCATTTTCATATTCATTCCTCGTTTAGGTTTTGCTACTAATGATACAGGTCGCGGTCCGCGCGAATGAGAGACGCGTGTGGGTGATGAGTGCAAAGCGACGTCATCACTGGTGACCAAAGCGCCGCGCAGAGCAGTTCTTGTGAGGAGAGTAACCGTCGCGGCGGTGTGTTTTCAATATCCCATAAACGAACATAACTCTAAAACCTGCTTCCCACCTTCATATGCACACCTAGTGCATATTTCTAATTACTTACCTACTGCTCTATCCTACTTTGCCGTGGCTGTTGCACAGCAACCGCTCCGCAGCTGCTGCAAAATGTCGTCCGCGGTGCCAAGTTCAATCTGAGAATCAAAGCGCCGTGCAATGTAGTCGATTGTGGCGTGACCAGAATGAGGCTGCGTCGAGGCTATGCCGTCTTCCACAAGAATCACTCGATATCCGGCATCCACGGCAGACAGTGCAGTCGCCAGCACGCAATAGTCTGTTTCCACGCCGGCGATCACCAACGCAGTCACCCACGGGCGCTGCGCAAGCCATTGCCGAGTGGAGCCGCTACCGAAGGCACTCGCTGTTGTCTTGTTAAGCAGAGCACCAGTGGCGGTAAGATTCTGAAGACCAGGCATGACTGACAGCATGTGTGTCACGTTCAACCCACGCTTACGCATTGCTGCCTGCGTTACGTCCCTGTTTCCTTCCGCAGTGTAGTAGTGCCGCCACGACCCAGCAGCGTCCCGCGCCTCCTCAGGCGTGATGAACTGGGTGAGCGCCACGCGGGTGGGGTCACCGCTGAGAGCTGTTACCCCACGAGCCAGGCGCTTGACGAGCGGAACAATGTCTTTCATGGCGCTCCCGTCCAGTCCGAGCGGGTTTCCCCATGCGCTGTCCGCACTGTAAAAGAGCGGCTGCATGTCCACAACGAGGAGTACGACCTCGTCCGCGTGCAGCGGCCGCACAAACTGGTCGTTCCAGGTATCCCCTAACAGCATACATATCCCACTCAAAGTCAGCTCGAATTCAGGGCGTTACCGTGTCCTCTATCTTTGACATCCAAGCGAGAACTCTCGTTAGCTCGAGAATGGCAGTTGTCGCGCGGAATACGAAACGACGCGAGACCCAAGACGAAGGGGAGAAATATGTCGGCGGGCGGCGAGGGCGAGAACAAGCTTCACAGAGGCTACATTAGCCGCTACTAATATTTCACTGAGCTTGGCAGAGACCAGGGTACATTGCTTCTTTCAGCACCTGTAATTCGGATATCTTCCCCGCGCTTGCACATGCTGTACAGTTTCTGAGGGATGGGCTTCCCGCTGCTGGTGCTCGGCCCCGAGTCCTCTGCGTCCTCGGCGCCCTCCCCGCCTTGGCTGGTCTGTTGGATCGCAGCTGGATGACCATGGGCCAAGAGTAAAGCCGGGACAAGGAGCAATACGCGAGTATTCGACCATAACGGATGCTTCAGCTTGACCATCTGCGCTGCTGACGCGGAACGAACCCCCGTAGCGAGCGAGTTAGTTCCCCTTACAGTCGTCGATCGGCCGACTCGTGCGACGAAGCTTTATTCAAATAGTCGGTGCTCGAGGGATTTGCTGATAGTGACTGTATCCGGTCCACAGTTTAAACTTGCAGCAGGATCGGGACCAGCAACACAGAGACGGAGACTAGAAAGAAAAAAAGCAAATGTCCGCAGTCATAAGTAAGCAAGTAAAGAACGACATAAGCAGATGTCCGCAGTCGTAAGTCCCACCACTGCCCCTGTGCTGCCCACACTATTCGCGGCGCCGGAGGCTTCTTTGTATGCTGCAACACATACCAGACTCAGGTACCTGTGCCATACGGGTTATGAAGCGATAGCAACACACCAAGAAATATAATCCTTTTGCCTTCCTGTTCCTCGGGCTTTGATTTTTTCCTCTTTTCTTCATTTTGCTTGGAGGCGCCTCCACTGCTTTTTCCTGTAAAAACATTTTTAATATATTCATATGTGGTTTCTTTTTTTTTAAATAATATATCCCCACGCTTTTTAGGGTTTAGGGTCTTATCCGGCAGGAACTACTGAATGTTGCTACTTCTACTCTACCGTGGGCGGTCCAATTGCGCAGTTGGTATGATACGATCTCCAATGTGGGCGGGGCCTCGGAATCGGATCTCGTGGTGTTGAGTAACACACTAAATCAAGACCTTTCCGATCATGATGGGCCCGATGTCGAGTTGGTGGTATCTCCGGTCAACAATGTTGAGGCTCCCGCTACCCAATTGACTTGCCTACAACTTCCGACTCCCGATTGTCTTACTCGCTCAGGAGATTCCGGGGGCACATTCAACGGGGCATTTCGCGCATTCTTCGTGCCCCAACAGCCTACCTTGACCTCTTAGCGTTTTCCAGACCTTCCCCACATGACTATATGAAGGTGATTTCGGGTACGGGTCGCGGGGATTTAACTCTCTTTTGCGCTTCACATGAGTCCAGTTTCAAGGTGCAAGGTGGTTTCCGATTGTTTCATGATGGCACCACACCGGGTGCTTGGCCTCAATGCGGAGCGCGCCTCTCATGTTCGGAAGTGCCCTCGGTGCAATGAGGCTCCCTCGAAGTCTCGTGGGTATGGATCTTCGTCAACGGTATCGGGCACGTCTGTGTCGGGTGAGCGCTCCACATCCGCTATGCTTATGGACCACATCCCCCGGTGCCCGTGCTCTTGGTACGTCATCCAACTCCACGATCGGATTGTCCACGTGCTTGAAGAGTTCATGCTTGAAGCGGAGGCTGCTAAGGGACGGGACACCCGGTCAAAGGTCCAATGTATTCGGTCGGGAGCTTCTCGAGATCGGCTTAGGGACGTTCATGGCTCCGCACCGTCATCTTCTTGTTGATGTGACCTGTTGCAAGTGCTCGCACGAGCACCAATGTTACTCGTGTAGGTGCTCGTCTCCCACTCCCGGGTAGCCTTGCATTGGGAGCTCAACATGGCAAACTTGATGCGGACCTCCGCACTTTTGCTATGCTTGGCACGCCTTCGGTTCAGTCAGTCCTTGACTACTATTCCTTCGCTCTGGAGGATGGAGGGCGGTTGGCGCCTATGGTTGTTGGAGTTTGAAAGTACAATAGTTACACGGGTAGTCTAGCCGGCCCCGCTAGGGGGCCAGCAATGGGGACAAAGGGAGTGAAAAGAGAGAGATGGCGGCCGGCAAAGGCACCGGCACGGCCGGCAGACCGCCGCTAACGGGGAAATAGAGTACCGCTATTAGTACAACACCAAGTACTAAGATAAGGAATAGCTACCTTGTACATAAGCACTAGGTAATGCAATGCTAGTGCTAACACTCCCCCTCAAGGTAGCGTAGGTCTTGTCGTCGCCGTTGCTTGTCTTTCAGGAAGGAGTCATCTTGGTCGTGGGCGTTGTTCCGGTAGCGGTATCTCAAGCCGGGTAAGTGGAGCTACAAGTGCTCACAGAAACGGGATGCTATCGGCGAGTTGCCGACAATAAACTGGCCCAAACGTACTGCGTAATGTAATGGTATGACATGTAGCGAGGAATTCCGTCGACGGGCGAATTAGCTATCGCATGAGAGCGACCGGCGAGGAAGGGGCAAAGCCAACAAGGTTGCCACCAACGTGTAGGGACTCAAAAGTGATAGTCGGGCGCTATCGTGTCGACTCCCCCCCCTTCGCCGTGGGCAAGGTTAGCACCTCGCTAAGTCAGATGAGCGTTGCGGCGTTGCCTCGGGAAAAAAAACATTACTATTTAAAGTTCGCGCGGGCCGAATTCTCGAGGAATTGCATTACTTAGTGCTCATGTACAAGGTAGCTAGTCCTTATCTTAGTACTTAGTGTTGTACTAATAGCGGTACTCTATTTCCCCGTTAGTGGCGGTCGGCCGGCCGTGCCGGTGCCTTTGCCCGCCGCCATCTCTCTATTTTCACTCCCTTTGTCCCCACTGGCCCCCTAGCGGGGCCGGCTAGACTACCCATGTAACCATTGTACTTTTAAACTCCAACAGGTTATGGAGCCCTCTACCTGAATACGCGAAACAACATTGTCTTTTGGCGTGCAACTTGGAAACTCGCCCGAAGGCAACGCCGAACATATTTTCGAAAAATGTTATACTTTACACCTGACTTACGCTCTATTTTTTTTCTGCTCTGCGGAACAGCTAGGCTACCGCCATCTCTACTCTAGCCTACCACGGCTTTATCCTACTCTACGCCACGACGACCTAGCCAACCACACAAGCGCACTCGCTTGTGTGGTCATGGTGCATACATGTATCAGCTGGAGAGGGGAAGGGGGGAACAGTGTGAGGGTGAACACTCATACACAGGGAGCACGACAACATCAGCCGTTTAAGCAGCGGGCATATACACATGCATGTTCCTGCCTCGCCTGTCACTTTGCCCCACATTTGGTGGAGGATACGGAAAAGGTGTTTTGAGACACCCCGGGGCATCAAGCCGAGGGGTCGGTGGGCATCAAGCCGTGTCTTTGAAACCACCGTTAGGCATTGTTACCGCTAGCGGATTTTTCCACTGTCTGTCTACTTGTTTTTCCTTGGAATGGCGTCAAAAGGGAAAAAACGGCGTCCGCGGCATCGGCCGACAACACCGCCGCCGACTCTAGTCGCAGCGACACACAGTCCGCCGACTCGGCTAGCGACAACATTCGTTTAGTTATGGAGAAGCTACAATCCCTCCACACTCGAGTGGACGGGCAGGCCCAGACCCGGTCGGAACTGCTCCGCTGGGACGCGTTGCGCGATCACCCAGTCGCTATCGGCAATGCCGCGACTCCCCATGTGGACACTCCTTACATGCTTACTGGGGAGTTCGTGCATGCTCCCCAACGCGAGTGAACACACAGAAGAAGCAACAACCGTCGTTTTACCATCGACCCTGACTTCGTCGCCATGACGGCGGATTCGGCGACGGACTTCGACGGTGACTCTTTCTCCCGGTCGTTTCGCATGGACGCGCCATTGATGCCCAAAAGTGGTGACTTTAAATTCTGGAAGCGCGACTTTCTCTCTTTCCCGTTACTTAAAGCGGCCGCACTCATCCCGCGATTGGCTCTGTCATCGTCCGGGGTCTCGCTTAATCCAATTGTTCCACGTTACGCTCACGCTATGCTAGTCAAGTGCTGCCGAAACAATAAACCAGCGGCACAAGCTATTGCGGGCGTTTCTGCCGGGCGACACGACGTTTGGACAGCTGCCTTGGAAATGTTGTGTGAGAGACTGGACGCACAGCCCATCTCGCGCACACTGTCAATCTTGGACCGTATGATGGTCCAGCATGCATCCGGACATTCATTCGGCACACGTTTACGCTGTCAAACAACGCATTTTGACGACCTAAACGAGTGCTTACAACTGAAGGACGGGTCGGCGGCGATTCACCATCACGTCCTCGCACTCGTCATGATTCGTGGCCTCTCCACTGTCGGTCAGTACGGCCAGGAGAAGCAGTGCGTTATAAATGCGTTCGACACTGACTTTATCTTGTCGGCGGATAGGGTGATGGAGAGCATCATCCACCTAGCACAAAATCTGGATGAGAAGGACCATGTTGCTACTGGCAGCGCCGCTTTTGGACAACCCCTCAACGCGTTTCTTGCTGATTGCAAGCGCCAAGGGAGTCGCGGGCATGGCGATTGGGTGGCAAGCAAACGTCCCGACATGTCCAAGTTTCCTATGAAGTGCGGTGCGTGCGGTGACCCGAATCACGTCTGGTCCACATGCAATGCGCCTGATGCGGACGTCCTCCGCTGGACACTTGCCAAGCGCAAGCAGATTGCGGAAAAGTACGCAGGCTAGCCCCCTTCCACGGCACACCTCCCCGCAATCGCACTGCTTCTCGGAAGCCTGCTGCACCGCTAGAGAAGTTCTCTTGTGACCTTTGGGGTCATGTGCATGTGCCCCCCCCCCCCCCCCGTACGGACTGCATTATTGTCTGTTGGTTATCGATCACCACACAAACTATATGTGGGTTCGATTCATGAAGTCAAACGATGAAACATGCTCAAAGTCGGAGACCATCTTGCTGGACGCACGCACCACTCAGCCAGATATCACTCTCAACTTCATGCATTTGCCCCATTCATTAAGTTCGACTCGGACTCTATGTTTGAGGCATTTGAGACACATGTCATGTGCACACGCCTTGGTTTCAGTACACAATTCTCAGCCCCCTATGCACATCATGTGTTGGGCCACGGAGAGCGTCCTTGGGGCACACTACGCGACTGTGCCTCCTCCATGCTCCACGTCATGTCTGTCCCGAACAACATGTGGTCGTGTGCGATCGTAACTGTGGTACACATGCGCAACCGCACCTTCAACATAGCTGTGGGCCCTTTTGGAGGGGCTCCCATCATGTGCCGTGCATGATGCGTCTGCCTTCCGAGTGTTTGGGTGCGCGGTCTTTGTCAAGGTGCCTGACAACCTCACACGGAAACTAGGCCTTAAAGCTTTCCGTGGGGTGATGGTGGGGTACTCCTATAATTCGCCGGGCCGTCGTGTGTATAATCCCGCTACACGGCGCATCACGACGTCGGTTCACGTTAAGTTTCAGGAATCAGTGCCAGGCTTTGCCACCTCACATCATGTTGACTCGTCGATCGATGTGTTTTTCGATGCTGACGAAGCTTTAGATACCCCCAGCGCGCCCCAACCCACTAATCTAAGCCCGGATGACGAGGACTTGGTTGAAATAACGCTTGATATTGATCTACCCATTCGTGTCCGCGGGCCGCTTGCGCGTTTTGAGGACTACGTCGCTCATGTGTCCACAGTGCCGCGCGTGTGTGTCACTAACGCATGTTCGCCTGACCTCTCTGATCACGTAGAGGACATCGTGGCCATCCATGACTTCTCCATGATGGTTACTCGCCCTTGGCACAAGTCCACTGAAGGACCCATCGTGGATGTGGCTCTAGTGTCCGCAAGTGCCTATGTCGAACCGGCATCCTACCGGGAAGCATTAGTCAGCATGCAGTCAAAAGTGGCAAAAGGCCATGCTCGAGGTCGACTCGCTGACATCTAACCATGCATGGCCGCATGGGACTTAGTTCCTCTTCATGTTGGACGCCGAGTTGTCAACATCATGTGGGATTACAAGGCTACAAGAGACGCCTCCGAGGCCGTTTCACTTTATAAGGCCCGGTTTGTCGCTAAAGGTTGTAGCAAGCGCGAGGCTCACTCCAACTCACATGCTATGTTGATGCTGACTAGGGCAACGAGAGTGAGACGCGCCGGTCACGGTCAGGTTTTCTTTTTACACTAGGCAGGGGTATAGTCAGCTATAAGTCACGCAAGCAGTCTTGCGTCGCAAAGTCCGCGTGCGAAGCAGAGTAAAACTCGGCAGCGGACGCCACTAAGGAGGCAATTCACATTCGACAGATGCTATCCGAAATCTTCAGTCGACATGTGAGCGGGACGACCACCATATGGGAAGACAACTAGAGTTGAATTGCCTACTCGCATAATGCATTGGTGAGCGAGAATACCAAGCATATCGATTTGAAGTTCCACTTTGTGAAGGACCACGTGCAAATGGGAACCATCAAGCTTCTGTACCCACAGACTGGTGACATGGTCGTTGACATGCTAACCAAGCCACTACCCGGACATGCACTCGTGAAACACCGGAGCGCCATCTTGGGTACATCCGGACCCATGCAGCGATACACCTCGTAAAGGGGTGTAGTAATCACTTACATCCGACTACAAGACATCCCTTAGCTATCGTGCGGGGGAGTGTTGTAAGTAGTTAATAGTGTAGATTAGTTACAAAGAGCTAATGTATGGTTTGCTAGAAGTCCTTATGTATAGGACATCGACTAGAGTGCTTGACGCACAATATTACTAGCTAGCCTATAGACAGCTATCACCTCTTGTCCCCATCACTTCTCTCTTGCCTCGACACCAGCTGTCACCTAAGGTTGGTCGTTAGCGTACATGTAACCAGCACACCGCAAGTTACAATATCTTCCTTATCGAACCGTGCATACCACGCTTAGCAATGGCGGACGAGCTGGTTGATCGCCTTGCTATTTTGGTGGCATTTCGTCGCTTCCATGGCATGGGTGCTGCTGACTCTCGTTATTTGCGTTGTGATAGTTATGTCCGTATGCAACATCTCGTTCGTCGAACTACTTCTGTTCCTTTTCGGCGTTTTTGGGGGGATGTGCGGTGAGAGTTCATGCAACTCCTTTTTGCAGCTCTTCATGGTACTTTTGGGTTCCTATCTCCGCGATGCTTTGCAGGAGGGCAGTGCTGATGCTGTGGCATGCCTTCCTGTTCCTCGGGCTTAGGTTTTTTCCTCTTTTCTTCTTTTTGGATGGTGGCTTATGCTGCTGCTTTTGTAAAATGTAGATCGAGGTCATTTTTCAATTCAAACAAGTATCAGGAACATCATCTACCAGTATCTGCCAGTACCCGTACTGCTGTTGACGACTACGAAAAACGGCGGCCGCGGTTTCCTATGAAGTTCCTGATTACATATAATCCTTAGCGTGTGTCGTCGTCGTCGACAGTGCGGCGGGGTCGACGTCAATGCGGCCGTCACAGTCAGAAACGACGGACACCGAGCCCGATCTCTACATAGGCCGTCACAGTATTAACCTTGGCTGTGGCCCTACTGCATCCATTCGCGGTGCTGAGATCCAGTGAGCCGAATAAGCATACAGAGGTGCTCCCAGGACATTTACTGGTTTTTGGACAATGGGGAGCATGGCCGGTGCTGCTCTTATTGTCGCGAGGCGCGGATTCACAGGTAAACAGTATCTGGAAAATGCACTGCCGACACTCACCACCAAAGAACTCTGTTAACCACTGTTGGTCTGGTGTTTTACCCCTTTTCGGCACAGTTAAATCGCCTGCTGTGAAGACTGGACTTCGGAGGGCGCACGCTCATGCTCGGGCAGCGCGCGCTGTCGCGGCGGGGAGCGTCCGGGCTGAGAGCGACCTCGTCATCACTCGACCAGACGATTGGCATCTTCACGTCCGCGACGGAGGTACCTCCCCCCCTTCCGAGCCGCCAGCGCACGCACTCAAAACCTTCAACACAACCGCTGCTGTATTCACCCTCGCGTCGCTCCGTTACGTTTACTGACTCATCCACGCGCCACCCCCCCGCAGCGGGCCTCAAGTCGGTCGTGCCCCACACTGCAAAGTACTTCAGCCGCGCGGTCATTATGCCGAACCTAACGCCCCCCGTCACGACCACCGAACTGGTAGGTTGGCTGGCTAAAATTGTCGCAGCAATCACGTTTCCTACCCATCCCCAACTTTGCATGTGCTCGTTTGTGTCTCAAAGCGGCGGTATTGTTGTCGAGCTTTCAGACGGATATGATATGTATGCTAAACAAATATTGGGACAGCGCTCTAATTGTGTTTCCTAATGCACCATAGGCGATAGCCTACAAGGAGCGCATCATGGCGGCG
The DNA here is from genome assembly GCA_026401115.1 of Tetraselmis chui. Lineage (NCBI taxonomy): Eukaryota > Viridiplantae > Chlorophyta > Chlorodendrophyceae > Chlorodendrales > Chlorodendraceae > Tetraselmis > Tetraselmis chui. Next base: position 98,106 of record JAPMLY010000856.1, read on the forward strand.
GTCCCTCCCCAGGATTCAGGCTTTCAGCCCTTGATGACCCTCTACCTCACGGACAATACCACCCCAGAGGATGTGGCGGCTGCGAAGGAGGCGGGCATCATCGCGTATAAGCTTTACCCCGCCGGCGCCACCACCAACAGCGACTCCGGCGTGACCAGCTTCCAGAAGGTGCTGCCAGCGCTTGCAGCCATGGCAGAGGTATGCAGCGCCGAGCACTTGCACCACCCACACCCATCCCCCACAACAAAAACCCCAAACGCAACATGCTTTGTGATCCCAAGCAATGAATGGGCCGATGGCTGCGCTGGAGGCAGGTGGGCATGATGCTGTGCGTACACGGGGAGGTGACAGACCCAGAGGTGGACATGTTTGACCGCGAGGCCGTCTTCATCACCGAGAAGCTGATGCCAATCCTCGACAAAGTCCCCAGTCTGAAGGTACCCCTGCCCACTGCTGTGCCGTGCAATACCAACCGATTGCACCTCATCTCACGATGGACTGTAACCACTTCGATCAAGTTGGCATTGTCCATCACATCCCATCTTCCCCTCTCATCCCCCTAAGTCATGTGTTACCAACCCGCGAGGTGGTCATGGAGCACATCACGACTCGTAACGCGGCGGAGTTTGTGGCGTCGGCTGGTGATAATGTGGCTGCATCGATAACGCCACAGCACATGCTGCTCAACAGAAACGCCCTGTTTGTGGTACGCAACCACAGGGAGCCGCGCACATATGTGTGCACCGTGTGTGTGTGTGTGTGTGTGTGTGTGTGTGTGTGTGTGTGTTCGTTTGTATATGTATGTCTGTTTGTGATATGTGTCAGCGTGTGCGTGCGTGTGCATCTGTATGTGTGTGTGTGTGTGAGAGAGAGAGAGAGAGAGAGAGAGAGAGAGAGAGAGAGAGAGAGAGAGAGAGAGAGAGAGGGAGAGAGAGAGTATGAGCGTATGTGTGTGAGAGTGTGTGTGGGTGTGTGAGGGAGAGAGAGTGTGTATGTGTGTGTTTGTGTTTGTGCGAGTTTGTTTATGTATGACTGTATGTGTGTGTGTGCGCGTGTGCGTGCGTGTGTGTGTGTGTGTGTGTGTGTGTGTGTGTGTGTGTGTGTGAGTGTGGGTGAGAGTGCGGGTGAGAGAGAGAGAGAGAGAGAGAGAGAGAGAGAGAGAGAGAGAGAGAGAGAGAGAGAGTGTGTGTGCGTGTGTGTGTGTGACAGAGTGTGTGTGGATGTGTGTGTGTGCGTGTGTGAGTGAGTTTGTATGAATGCATGTGTGTGGGCCTCGGTATTGTGTGTGTGTGTGAGAGAGTGTGTGTGCGTGTGCGTGTGTCTGCGCGCGCGCGCCGTAATGAGTGACCACAGTGTGGCCCTGATGAGCCTCAACTCTGATGTAGTGTCATCGCAATTCCATATTCAGGGCGGTCTTCGTCCCCACAACTATTGCCTGCCCGTGTTGAAGCGCGAGGAGCACCGTGAGGCTGTTCTTGCGGCTGCCGCAAGCGGAAACCCCCGCTTCTTCCTTGGCACCGACAGTGCTCCACACCCCGTGGTTCGTCCCCTTTACTAAACTCACCCTTCGCCACGCATCCACTCCTTGTTACATGCGCTCCTGTCCAAATCACGAAAGCGGAAAATGAAACAAATAGGAACCTGTGACCGGGCACAACTGTTTTTTTTTTTTCAACTCCAACCCAACGTTGAAAGTGTTAGTTTGTTCGAGACATTGGGTTGCTGCAAATCATGTGTGTTCGATAGGGTGTATAATCAACATTGCATTTCATTGGGATCATTAATTGAATGATTTTCCTCCTTTTGATAGTCGCATTCGCCTTTTCAACATTTGTAATAAAACGCTTGTCTAATTTTATTACACTGTAGCTCCCACGAGTGACTGACGATTGTTGAGGGAGGAGTCTGGCAGCGACCTCACTCGCTTTGTTGACACTGGCGTCATGGCGTCATGCAGGGTGCCAAAGAGTCGGCGTGTGGTTGCGCAGGCATCTTCAGTGCCCCTGTCGCCCTCCCCCTCTACGCGCACGCCTTCGAAAAGGTACGCAGCAACACGCGCAACGTCTCGATCGGCGATATTGCACCGCCGTCGCAGACTGGGTCGTTGAGAATAAGAGTTACCGCTGATTCTAGCAGCGCACGTAAAAGGGTTGCTTTGGATGATTTGGAGCTGACTGTGTGTGGTGGTTCTGGGATGTTTGTCTACGAAGGTGGGGGCGCTGGACAAGTTGGAGGCGTTCGCCTCCTTCAACGGCGCCGACTTTTACGGCCTGCCGAGAAACATCGAAACGGTGACGCTGCAGAGGCGACCGTGGACCATCCCGGAGTCGTACGAGTTTGGGGATACGGTCGTGCGGCCAATGTGGGCGGGGGAAACGATAGAGTGGTCGGTGGCTTGCTGATTGCGCGGCCGCCTCACTCAGGGACGGCAATTGGCAGTACTTACACGTAATGGCTGTACCATTGTTGCGGTCCGATAATCGATCTCGATAGATTATCAACAGCTTCTCATCTGCCCAAGCTTGATACAGGTACGGCAGTTTATCGTCTGGCAGTTTAGCGTTTTATTTCGTGAGGGGCATCAGGCGACGAACAGCCTGTGCTCAGGTCGATGCGTGTGTAAGGATTGAAAGTAGCACACATCCAGCACTCGCGTGCCGAATAGCGCTTCGTCCAGTGTAAAGAAGATGTCGCCGCCGTGCACTGGGTCCAGTAGCAGCTGGTGCAGCGGGCGTGCGGGGCTCAAGTCGAGTGCGTGCAGGTGTCCGTCCCACCACAGGACGTTGCGCTGGCTCATCCTCTCCGGGCAGTACGTCACGCTGCTCCCCTCCTATTGACAGACGCGAACAGTCACACGGTATCACACGGTATCCAACCCTTCGTTCCCCTTTTAAGGCGGAATAGTCGATGAGGTAGGTACAGGTACCTGGCAAAATCCAAGGCAGTATGGGAAGTCTTCCTCCGAGAACGCTGGATACTCTTGCGCATGGAAGAGTAGCCCGAGCTCGCCGGTCTCGTGCTCGAGGAATAGGTGCGCATGAAACAGGTCGAACCTGTGTGCACAGATTTTCGGCTACAGTAAGAGTTTATATATGCTTGAGGATCAGGAGGAATATAAGAAACGATCTCGAATTAATGTTGTCGGTGTTGGATTCGAATACCTGTTTAGCTGGACAGGTGGCATGTCAGGAGACTCGTCGATTTGTCGGAAGAGTTTCGCTAAGAGTCTGTTGATCTCTCGGCTCCGGAACCGGCGACATTCCGCGGAAGGGGTGAGTTGGCAGCGTCGAGCTGCAGTTTCGTTTCGAGAGACAGAACTTAGATAATGGAAAAAACGACTGTCGTGTCATATTCAGAGATATGATATGCAGTGGCAACAGCTCCGCCGTCGATCATAAGCAGAGCCCTACAGTGAGAGCCCTCGACGCAGGGTGCCTCTAAGGTCGACGACGATAGGTTCCGAGCCACCGCTCTGGCCCCGTCAGCACGCGCCTCTGCTGCCATTCTCCTCCACGCCGGGGGCTGCCGAACTCCTCGACAGCTTCGTATCCCTGCCCTGAGTATGCGCTCCTGCGCAGAGTCGAGATAACGTGCTTGAACACGACTTCTACAACGAGAAATGATATTCGCCTCAAAAGCTGAGAGATGTTAAAGGGTTTGTGGTCAATTTTTTTTTAATATATCTTGACATGGGCTTGTGGCCGATTGTTTCTCGACCAAATTTATAATACCACCGGTGGAAGGAAAATTATTGTCTGAAATATAGACGGCGTGATGAACAACCGCCCACCTCTCTGGTGTCTCTCTTCGATGCTTGCCCCAAGATGCGCAGAACTTGCGCTGCGGAAGCCTTGCCACCTGCACAATCATTTCCGTTCGCGCCGCTACCACCGCAGTATATGCCCTCTTTGTCAAGTTCGGAGACGGTTGCATTAAGACAATACTCTGGAAGGCAAACTTGTCGTGGCAATCCCGGCCTTGTCCGGCTACCCCCTCGAATAAGCCTGACGCGGCGATTTCCAGCAAACGGCGGTAAACGGCCCGCCTCCAACCGAGTCTGCGGCAGTGGCGACATGCAAGCCAACACTATCGTACGCTCGAGACTATGCTACCCTGGCACAAAGCCCAGGGCAGCCTGCGTGACCACGCTTCGTTGTGTAAGGCCCGACAGGAAACCGTGACAGGTGTGGTGTCCGGCTGGCAGAAACGCATTGTTTGGCGTCTGAGTTGTGTTTCTATACTAATTGTTCCGCGATATTTCCTCTGAACTTGGGAGGTCTACCTAAATTTTCTATCCGGGAAAGTTCGTTGGGAATGCGGACATAGAAGAACAATTGAGGATTGTATACGGACGAACTCCCGCCAGACAACCGTCGGTGCTGCACTCGATGTCAATAATCCCCCACGAGCAGTCTGAACATGGTCGACAACCACCCCATATAGCACAATACCAGTGGTATGCGATATAGGGCGCTCGACGGTCTTGTCATCGTGGTATTTACATATAGCTGCCATCACCCGGGTGCCTATGATCTGACATAGCAAGTACCGGTGGTGCGATAGTGTGATAATCGTATTGTGTTCTACTAAGGCACCACCAAAGCAGGTTCGGCGGGTGGGCAGCTGGTGACTGTTTTGCTTATGTAAATTATGGAGGAGGCTTAATTGCAGTCCAGCCACATATAAGGTCCGGTGCTTCAGCAAGAATGACAATGAGGCTCACGTTATGCATCTCATCCGCCCCGGCGAATACGGACCGTCGCCACGCGCTACGCCGCAGGTGATATATACCCTCCCAATAAAAGAGCTATGTTCCGTCCTGCAATACAAAACTCGCGTGGACTATCATGATAGTGATGCCCGAAAGCCTGCGAGTACCGTTACCTCACCACTAAAAGTATATTGTAAACGACGAGGCCCGCACAGGACGGGGGCCGAGCCGATAGTGTCGAGGGCGAGAGTTCTCACTTCACTGACTGCCGCGGCGCATGCTCAGTTGGCTGCAGTACTTGACTGCCGAAGACAGCTTACTCGCAGCGGAGCTGAGGGGCTGTGTGGAGTATTTCTTCGTGCTCAGTCAAGAGGTGTGCCACCTACGTGCGATTCATCAGCAGCACTTGCGTCTAAGTGAGTTCAGTAGCGTAACGCCGTCGCTGCACTTTTTTCTGCAGAGCGAGGCGGACCTGAGCGACGAAGCGGCCGAGTGCCATGACCTCCTCTTTCTGGACGTTCTCGAAGGTTATGGCAACCTTTGGCGAAAGACGCTCGAGTTTTTGAAGTGGGCGGACAGCAGACAGTCGCAGCCAAGCGACGCCAAACATTTTTTCATGCATGCCGACGATGACTCTTTCGTAAGGCTGGACAAGCTCCTCCCGCTGATGGTCAGTTCTCCCCTCTTTCCTGGATGGCACTCCTGAGTTCTTTCTGTGTGTGTGTGTGTGTGTGTGTGTGTGTGTGTGTGTGTGTGTGTGTGTGTGTGTGTGTGTGTGTGTGTGTGTGTGTGTGTGTGTGTGTGTGTGTGTGTGTGTGCGTGCGTGTGTTTGTGTGTGAGTGTGTGTGCGTGTGTGTGTGTGTGTGTGTGTGTGTGTGTGTGTGTGCGTGTGCGTGTGTGTGTATTCATTTTTCTGTATGTGTTGTGTATGTGTGATATAGTAAGAAACTTCTTGTACGTGTGTGTGCGTTTGTGAGAGAATGTGTGCGCATGTGTATACATCTGAGAGAGTTTTCGTGAATGTGTGCAATCACATTGTTTGCAGTTATGTGTGTATTTGTGCGATTGCGTTCCTTTTTTTCTGTGGTAGGATATGATGCGTATAGTGTCTTAGTATGTTTTATTGTCTGTGTGTTATTATTATCTGTATGTGTGTTTGTGTGTATTTATGTGGATCTGTCTTTTGATAATATTACGTGAGTGGGTTTGTGAGAGAATGTGTATTCGAATGTGAATGTTTTCGTGCGTGTGTGTATTGTATTGTCAGAGTTTGAGTGTGCATTTGCGATTGCGTGTCTTTCTTTGCTGAGGAATGTGTGTGTGTGTGTGTGTGTGTGTGTGTGTGTGTGTGTGTGTGTTGCCGTATTTGATTACTTGTTTATGCGTGTGTAGCATAGTTATCTCTCTCCGTGTCGGACGGAACGGTTGTCTGATTGCGTCTTAATAATGTTCTACTCCGTGTGATCGCTGGGGCTTGGAATCTTCAGCAACATCTGTTAGTAGTATTGTCATTTTTTTGCTTTGTGTCGTCTTCTACCTCCATGCGCATTATGTGTTTTATTGTTTGTATGGCTGTGTGTGTGTGTGTGTGTGTGTGTGTGTGTGTGTGTGTGTGTGTGTGTGTGTGTGTGTGTGTGTGTGTGATAGAGTTTTTTTTTCAATGTGACTGTTTGCGTGGATCATGACCAGTCGACCTGGCCGTGCGAGCGTTTCTACTGGGGCTACATCTGGGACCCCGAGTCCAGCCGGCAGACCGCACCCATCCGCGATGCAGCCAACAAGTCGCACATGCCCGAGGAGCAGTACCCCCTCCACTATTACCCGCCCTTCGCCAGCGGCTGCGGCTTCCTCCTGTCCTGGGACCTCGTCCGCGCGCTGCTCGCCCAGCCCCTCCCCGACTACCGCCTCCTCGACCCCCCTTTCGGCATCCACCTCACCGGCACGGTCCGTCACCACGCGCCAGCACCCACCATGTCTTCCCCGCACCCCCAAACTGATCCCCTTGACCAAACCCTATCAATAATAAGCAAAAACCTTAAAATTCATACCCTAACAATAATAAACCCTAATATGCCTCCTTACTCATATTTCTTGTCGGGTTTTTCCTGTTTTCAATGTGGCCCAGGATCGATGCTGCCTCTCCGAGCCCGTCACCCCCGTGCACGACCCCCGCGTGCGCCCGTACCGCCCGTGGCCCACCTTCCGCGAGGACACCCTCGTGCAGCACTACCTCCAGCCCGCCGAAATGCGGCCCTTCTACCTCCAGGTACGCGGCACCCTCACCCACTGCCACCTCCCTCCACACACCGTGACTGCCGCAAACTGCCCGGACGACCCCCGTCCGCTACATCAATCCATGGAGGTCTTTCTTTAAAAATGTTTAGATACATCAACAAAATGCCCAAGTTGGTGTGTCCCTCTCCCAAACAAACAGGCAACAGGGCAAGTTGAGCTCGTTAATGTGGAGTCGGACGGCAGGATCAACGCCGTGTACCAGTCACTGGTGGACATGGGACTCCTTCGGCAGTGACGCGGCCGCACAAGCCTAAAAAGAAAGTGTAAATGCCACTGTCAAACGGGTGCGAATGAAGCTAAGCATTGCGTCTCATAAATATGGACAGACCAGAAGGCGGGGGGGGGGGGGGGGGGGGGGGGGGATGGGATAGATTGCATTCGGAGCGCTACCCACATCGCGACGGCATCAGCCTCGCTTCCCAATGTACGTCGGGACCGCGTTCGCGACGCCCCCATATGCTACCGGCCCTCGCCACTGCTGCACCGTCTTGTACGGAATGGAAGGCGTGCCCGCCGCGGGGCCTACACCAACACATTTACAGTATCGTAAGCTAACACCACAAATACACGGACACACACACTCTATATCTCCCTCTTCCCCCATCTCCCTCTGTGATTGCCAGACACGGTGGCGTTGGGGCACAACAGTTACCTTTGTGCCTGATCATCTCAGACATGTTCTTCCAGTGGGCGGATTCGGCGAGGTTGATGGGCCGCTTGTCTACCGGCTTGGGCTGCTGCATGAACCTGAGCGGTGAAAGGCGATGTGTCAGTAGCGTGTATGCATGCTAGTGTGTGTGTGTGTATGGGGAGGGGGGAGGGGGGGGGGCGTCTTAAGTTTATGTGTGGAGTGTGTGTGTGTGTGTGTGTGTGTGTGTGTGTGTGTGTGTGTGTGTGTGTTTGTTTGTGTGGGTCAGGTGTGTATGTGAGAGAGATTTGTTCATGTCTGTGCGAGTGTTTGTGTATGTGTCTGTGGGTTGTGTGTGCGTCTGAGTTTCTGTGTGCGTGAGCTTGTGTTTATGTATGTGTGTGCGTGTGTCTGTGGGTGCGTCTGAGTTTTTGTGTGTGTGCTTGCGTTTGAGTGTATGAGTTACTTTGTAAGTTTGTTTGTGTGCGCGTGTGAGAGAGAAAGAGAGAGAGATTGTGTGTATGCGTCTGAGTGCGCGGTGTGTATGGGTGTGTGTGTGTGTGTGCATTCGTGTGTGTCTGTGAGAGAGAGAGAGAGAGAGAGAGAGAGAGAGAGAGAGAGGGGGGGTTTGTGTATATGCGTCTGTGTGTGCGATGTGTATGTGTGTGTGCGTGTGTTTATGTATGTGTATGAGTTTGCTTGTGCGTGTGAATAATTGGTTGTTTGTGTGCTCGTGGGTGTGTGCGCCGGAGTGTGTGTGATGTGTCTGTGAGAGAGGGAGAGTTTGTGTGCGTATGAGTGTGTGATATGTGTGCGAGCATGCGTGCTTTTCTGTCACACGGTGGGCAGAAAAAGCTTACTGAACTAAGTCACGAGGGTGAGATGGTTATACTCACCAGTCAAAGTCGCACTGCGCCCCTTTTGGTGGTGACCGCTCTGTCCGCGTGTGCCGCCAGGCGCCCTTGCCCTCCGCCATGGGTCCCGGCTTGGGGCGATCGACTGAGCGGGCGAGAGAGGGGTTGACAGTCGTGAGTTGCGTAACGGGTGGCATAGACTGTCGTTTGAATCATTTTTAAAACCAGAAATACTGCAGGTGGAACGCCATTCCACGCATGAAAACCACATTAATCTGAAGTGATGCGACTGTGCACTTTATTTCCTCCGAATTGTTTTCGGATAATGGAATGCACTGCTTGGAAACTTTACTATGTTTTGTATTGTCTGAATGGGTGAAATGTGATGTACTGTTATTAGATTTAGATGAAACTGTAACATGTCATATGACATTTTTCAATGCTGTGCACTATGTACTGAGATGCAAACAAACGCAATGCAACCGTAGCTTAACTCAAGGAACATGTTTGCCTTGCAATATCAGATTCAATGAATGTAAACACCACCGTGTGTCAGGAAAGGGGGAGGGGGAAGGGAGGGAGGGGAGTCCAACCTATGCACAAAAGGACATCACTTCAGCGAACTCGCAACACAAGCAATATCACAACTTTGCAAAGCCCCATCCTTTCCTTACCCTATCGTCATCAAAGTCTCTTTCCGGACAAAGGTTGTAATCCTGCACATGAGCACATACACACACGCACACGCCACGTCCGTCAGTGGCTGCACAGTCGGCTCTAATTCCACCCATCGCAGAGACACAACCAATGTGGGAGACTGCGGAGGCGCACCGCTCCCTGAATGTTTGGATCAATGGACAAATACACTCCGTGGCGCTCCAGTTCACTGTTTCACAGACAAAACCCAAACCAGAGATTCTCAGACCCAGAGATTATTCAGACCGATATAAGACAGTCACGGAAAATAGGCGAATAGACACGCGTTGAAAAACACAGGTTTCTGAAAAGGTACTGGATAGATATGATGGTGAGTTTTATCTGGACCGCGTCCGTCAACAGCGCCTCCCCACCTGCCAGGGTGCAGGTACTCCTGAATGGGCTGATGGCCGGTGTAGCCCGGGATCCCCTTACTCCACGGCTTCCGCTGGCACGACCCCCCCCTGCCATACAGCTTAGAGGGGTCCAGCACCTCTGCGCACGTCAAGCAAGAGCGGCGGCGCATTCAGTCGATCGAATAGCTGCCAAACTGTGAACAAACTCGCAATGGAGGACTGATGTGATGCACTGCGCCCTCCTGTTTTGTCGCTTTGCTCACCTTCCACCTTCTCAGGCCGCTTCTGATGCGGCAGTGGCTGTTTCCCTGTGTACCCAGCAATTCCTCGCGTCCTGCGCAGAATCAGAAGAGATGATAAAGAATTAAAGAATGTTTCGCAATTTGACTAATTGCGTCATTACTACGAGCCGCAGCTGGAAAAAGTTGCGCGCTGAGATAAATGCAAATTAACGAGATGGAGCCGAAGAGGGGAGGCAGCTGATGGTAGCGCGTGTTGGATGGAGGGCAGAGAGAGGGAGGGAGTTGTAGTTGTGGGCGGGGACGCACCTGCGCTGCTCAAAGTCGTCCTCCAAATACTGAGTGCCATGGGAGAAGGTAGTGCCCGGCGGGACCGACTTTGCCCTCTCCGCCTGTCCGATCTTAACTGAGTCATGATAGGAGCGGTCTGTGCGCCCCAAATCATCGTGAGAGTTAGTAGAATTGGAACACCTCTGGGAAATGTGTGTGTGGGTGTGTGTGTGTGTGTGTGTGTTTTGGTACATCTATCTGTGTGAGTTAAAGCGAGCTCAAGCTTACGTGTCAGTTCTGTGTGTGCTCTTTGAGTGGATGGGTGGGGAGGGAGGAGGGGGGAATCTGCATGTCTCGGAGCCTACAAGTGTTATCATATGTATACATATGTGCGTGAAAATGCTTTGTGAGGGAGGGGTAGAGAGAAATATGCATTTGAGAGTGTCGACTTGAGAGAAGTTAGAAAAATGTACTGGATTTTGATTATGCAAGTGTCGGTGTTAAAGTTTTGGATTGTGAGCGTGCGCGAGTGCTCTCGTGCGCACGTGTGCGTATGTGTGTGTGTGTGTGTTCGCTCGTGTGTTTGCTTGTTTGTGTGTATGTGTGTGTGTGTTCGTACTTGCGTGTGTATGTGCATGTGTGGTGTACATGTGTGAGTATGCGTGTGTGTGTGTGCGTGTACGCGTGTGTGTGGTTTTGTCTGTATGTGTGGGAGAGGGGGGCGGGGGGTGCGCTTGCTCCTTTTCATATGAGCAGAAAGCTTGTGCGCAATATACTTGAGAGGACTAACGATGTAACAGGTTAAGAGAAACTCAGCTATGTTCTGTAGGTGCTGACGATTTGGGCGGATTGTGTGTGTGTGTGTGTGTGGTGAGGGGGGGGGTAACTTGTTCGTGGATAGTGTGTGTATGTTTGTCGATTGTGTGTGTGTGTGTGTGTGTGTGTGTGTGTGTGTGTGTGTGTGTGTGTGTGTGTGTGTGTATGTGTGTGTGTGTATGTGTGTGTGTGTGTGTGTGTGTGTGCTTGTGCATCAAGATTTGCATGCGTATGAGTCAGTGCTTACGTAAGTGTGTGTGTGTGTGTGTGTGTATATGTGTGTTGGGGGGCTTGTGTGTGTGTTTGTGTTTGTGCCTGTGTATATGTATGTTCATGTGTGTGTGCATGTGCGTGTGTGTGTGTGTGTGTATGTGTGTGTGTATGTTTTTGGATTGTGTGTATGTGTGCGTGTTTGTGTGTGTGCCTGTGTGCGCGCGCGCGCGCGTGTGTGTGTGTGTGTGTGTGTGTGTCTCGCGGCGTACATTTATTTTTTGCGTATTCACTCGACCGGTTCACGTCAGGCTTCGGCTGCTCCGGGTCCCCGGCCGAGTCCCTTATCCGAGTCCAGTGGTTCGTAATCGATTGCGTGGCCCTTTGGTTGGTTGTCCGTTTCTAGAGGCACGGCATCAAGGCCACGCGGCTTCAGATGTGTGAGTCGGGCGCTAGAATCTGTCACAGTACGGGACAGCGGTAGTCGGTGAGCACCGTAACTGCAAAGTGGGTTACCTCATTTGGCAAGTCAAAAGTGGCGAGCTTCCCTCGTGGGTCCCAGACTTTTTTCAAGTCCGTCGTGCCTGTGGATCCAAAACATTTCGTAGTGCTGTCAGCGTTCTGCTAGCCTTGGTCTGCTTTCCATGTTGTCGTCACGCGTGTCCCGTACTGTGTTCCCGACACGGCTCCACTTCGAAATCTCGACCGTCACATCCATTTGGGAGGTAAAGCTGGTGGGCGCCGTTTAGATACGACAGGTAGCACGGATCGATGCGAGGGTGGAAGAATAGAGCTAGTACATGAAGATGGCTGCTACCAGTAGAGCTTTTCATCCATGCAGAGGAGAAACGTGCAGCATTCTACAAGTGGCGTTCTTACCTGGGTCGATTGTCCGCTGCCCGCTCGGCCGCCAACTTGGCTGGTACGACTCCAGGTACGCCATTCCGGCTGGAAAATCAGTTGCTGTATTTGAGAAGAGCTCCCTCGCTTTGCTTGCCTCACTACCACTATCAGCGATTACAAAGTGCCGAGCTCGCCTGTCGGCTGGCTCCTGCTAGACTCCAAATCGCGGCGACTCTGTGTGACGGTTGATACAGGTAATACGGTTTACCGAACCCGTCGGAAACGGTCCCCTGCATGTTTGAGTCGGAAACTATTAAATGAACATCGCCATACATCAACACATATACGGGTCAAGCGGCAAGCAACCCTTCGCTTACGGACCTCTGGTGTATTTTGGGGAGGGACCAATAGCTGTGGACGTAAAGCGTCCGACCTTTTCACAGTCGCCCTTGTATCATCGGCGCGTCGCGTTTGCATTTTTGCCGGACGCGACACGCGACTACGCCCAACCAGCAAGTACCCGTAGTAGTCGTCCACGGCGCAATTCGACGGGTACGGGTACGTGAGCTCCCGGCGGCGTTGTCGAATCATGAGCAGCATCATATGCAAACAAGGATGTCAAAAATCTAAAAGCATTGCTTACAAAGAAGCGTAGCTGTCAATAAATGAATTCGATTACATGATAAAATTAAATTTCCTTACAAGAAAAACAGCATAATAAGCCTCCAAGCAAAATGAAGAAACGAGGAAAAAACCTGAGCCCGAGGAACAGGAAGGTATACCCTCCTGCAAAGCATCACGGAGATAGGAACCCAAAGTACCCAAACCCAATTCAATTACATGATGCAAAAGAACTCTAGACGACAAAATTGTCAACGAGCACCCCGTAATACCAAAAACGAAATGGAGTAAGAGTAATAGCCCGTTTCGATTAAATGTGTTCTTTTTGAATATGCTAGGTTCCGATTGAATATGTTTGGTGCCGCTTTGTTCGTGTTGTGGAGGAGTTCATGGCTGAGGTGGGGGTGGTTATTAAGGGACGGGTCTACTTGCGTTTGGAGGTTCGCCGAATCCGATCATGGGCCTCTTGTTATCGACCTCGGGATGTGGTTTGGTTAGATTTTGCGGCCACTCATAAACACCTAGTTGCGAACGTTACGGTCACTAGTGCGCGCACGAAGTCGAATGTTCCGGTTGTGGGATCTCCACTTCCGCAACCTTTGCAACCTTACGTTGGGAGCCCAGCAAGCTAAGCTTGATGCCGACATTCCCACTTGCCGCTATCGTTTCGCTAATCATGTACGCGGCTGAGTGCTTCACAAGATATTGCATGTCGGCAAATCGGCGATATGATAGCGACTAGTAGCGACAACGACTGAGCTTGGTAAGTGAGCGATGCTATGAATCTTAAATCGCATTCCCACAATGATTACAGAGTCCATTATCATCCGATGTTAAGAGCAAAGCGGTCCCAAATTTGTTTCAGAGTTCACACGCGGGGCGCGCGGTGCGCAATTGTGAAAGCCTCTAGCCCTCATTTTCGCTTTACTACTACAGCAATAACGTGGCGGGAAGTAAGGCCTATCGGCACCGGCACTCACGCACGCCTTTATCCGATGAGCAAAATAAACACGAGCAAGAGCCCCCCCCCCCTCCCCATCCCCCCGCCCGTCATCACCTTACTGGAATATATACCCACCCATCACCATAGTCGTATTGATCCCCGTCACTCGCATTTTAAGCAAAGAAATAATAGCATTTGAGGCATAAACATATTTGTCATGGAGCACGCACGGCGACTTTTAACCAACTCCATCGGCGCCGTCGAGTCCCACATTTCCCCCACTCTCCCAGACACCATGTGTAGCTCGTGTCGGGCGTGAACCGCTTTCACGCTAGCTAGCCGCGTCAAGATATACGTTCATGAAAGGATCCGGCGATGGTCGCACAACATCACAACGCGGGCGTCGGTTTTGCTGCAAATTTAATGAACTTTGGGATGTTGGGAGACCGGGAGGATGTTATGACGAGTATTGTCCTGCAACAATACATTGCAGGATTTTGTACTTTAACTCTTTACTAACTTGGTCCGTACTTTTCCATCGGAAGGACGTACAACGTGGTTATGTCGCCACTGCAACTTAATGACTGTATTGTACTACCAGTACCTCCCGAGACGTACAAGTACACACAATTGATCTAACTAGCCACATGACGCGCTAGTTTGATTTCCCGGGACATATGAGCCGGGTCGCTAGTTTGTTCCGACCGTCACGAGAGCCATTACTTAAACGTTACGAGAGCGTCTTGCAAGAGGACCATGCGAGAACATTTGCAAGCTAGCTAGGTTAGAGCTATTTAAGTCTAATGCAATGGAGGGAGGTGATAGAACCTTTTAATAAATCTCTTTGTTCAACTACAAACTAGTGTTAACCCACTAACATTTAAATATTTACGATCGCTTCCATTTGCCCTCACATATGCAGCAACAACGACGAGCAAGAACATAACAGACTTGTGTCAGTAATCAGCGCACAAGAAGGCAAACTACCATACTCGTTTCGGAGATCTTGATCTTCACACGCTTTCGTTATTGCTTGAGTTGTTCAGCGATGTTTGCTTGATTCGACATTGCTTCCCTTGGTCCCGAACATTAAGTTGTGGTCGTATTGCTTGTCGGAGGTTCCAAAGCCTCTGACATCAACACATTTTACAGCGTGGATCCCGTACTGGTAAAACTTGGCTTCATGTCGCTTCGATTTTGCCTAAAGAAGCACTTGCCGACGCGGCCGTTAGTGAACTACTTGAGGAAAATGGCCTAACCATGACCGTCGATGATCTTACGCTTTTGAGTGGCAACCGTGTTTATGTGCCGTTACCCGTTGTGCGATTCAAGCTCGTTTACGTTTTTTCGGTCTTGGTACATGTTCATATGTCATCGCTAACTTGCGTACCCCAACCAAAAAGGACATCCTACCGTCACTAAAGACAATAAAAAGATCCAAAGTACTACTAAAGTACTACTGACGTAAAAAATATAGGGGATGGGTCGGTAGCTCGGATGAGCAACGCCGACCGTCTTCGCTCCGGGCTTGGCCTCCCTATGAGCGATAGACTGGTGACCACAGGGCCCGTCGGACGACGGGCACCGATCACCTCTCCCCACCCGAGCCTAGCTCACCCAGGTCAGTGGATCCGTAGGCACATCAGACGGTACACACTCCAAGGCGCAGCTTTCACAAATTTGAATTCGGTTCACATGCCGAAAACTGCGCCGCCTACATCTCAATCACTCCGAGTACTCCGTCCAATACTACGACACTCGTGCGTATCAAATAGATTACAAAAATCACCCTCCCACGGAGCCGGCGCACTCTCACGCGCCCCTCCGAGCGTCCGGACGTTCCCATCAGACCTCCGCGAAAAACAAACCCACGGTGTGTTCCTACCGAACACGCCGTCTTCCTCACTCATGCTCATCTCCGCTTGCTCCCTCGCTCGACGCTGGCTTCTCGAAAAAGTTCACGCCCTAACCGATATCCCGGCCCGCGCGAGAAATATAATCGGTCGGGAACTCGCCCATCGTGCGAAATGGACAGCCTCAGTCACCCGCACCCCACACCCAGCCATGCCCCAGCAACACGATCTCACCCCTCTGCCAGTCGCACTCTCACATGGCCACCAGGAGGTCCGGCTGGACATCCCCACCTCCTGCATCACAGTTGGCCTGCTTTACCAGCTCGCTTCACGCCAGCGTGAACTCCCGTCGGGAGGTCCAACGCCACCCAGTGCCGCCTCGGACCCCCAACTTTCCACCACCCTGAGACAGCAGGAAATTCAGATTATACGTGCTGTAGCCGTTCCCGCAATTTCAGGCCAACGCATGAAAATTAGCTCCCCCCTGTTCACTCATCTCTCCGGCCCAGACGTCGTTCCCCTGATACAGGCCCTCCTGCTAGATCGACTCGCCACGGAACTCGCCGACACCTGGAACGCCAGCGCCACCACCCCTGCCCCCCGAATGGAGGACCTCCCGGAACCAGCCCAACTCCTGCTCCAGATCGCGGACGCCCTACAACCTACACGGGAACCCGTCCAGGTCGTGAACGACCCCCCCTCCTTCTGGATGCATATCCTCCACCCACCCCATAATCCAGTTCTTTCACAATCAGGACCTGTACATTTTCACGCCACCCTTCAAAATGCTATTCACACCGTACCCCCCACCCCCCAAAACTACACAATTACCATCACACCCCCCCCTCTCACAGGCCATGTCCCAGGCACCTCCTGGACTGACACCTGCCTCACCACAGTCCTCATCCAATCCCCCCACCCCCTCCCCTTCCCCCAACCCACGTCCAACGGTACTATCCCTTCCTCACACTGGCTCTCCACCCTCCTCCATCAAACAGCTTCAGAATACGCACAGTCACACACCCACTCCCACAGCTCCACACCCTCCACCTTCGACATCTCACACCACACCTCCCTCAAAAAATTTCCTGACGGCTCATACTTCCGCTCCCACCCCTCCCCCTCCCCTCACATCGCCACCAGCATCCAAATCTCCCTCACCAACATCATGTACTGCATCCTCATCTCAACCAACGGCACTGCCACCATTCCCCTCCCCCACACCTACATACACCGCGGCACCCCCACCAACACCACATGCTCCCTATACATCACACCCCACCACTACTCCACCTTCGGCAGGTCCCGCATCACAGACCCCATCTTCACCACCTCCCCCTCCCCCCCTCAGCTCACCCTCACAAAAAACAAATCCCTCCTTCGCAACCCCCCCTCTCTCCTTCTCGAATGGACAGGCCACTTGCAGGCGACCAACACCTACGAGGCATGGCAACAAGAACCTGCGGACGGCTCCCTGCTGGACACCCCTGACGATACCCCCCTCGACCTCGACTCTCTACCCGACATCCAACTGGCCCCTTCATACTCCCCCCCCCCCCCCCCCCCCTCACACTCGCAACCAGCGCCCCTCCAAAAAACGTCGCTCCCCCTCCCCCGCCCCTCCTACGTACCCCCACCCCGCTCACCCAGCTGACCCTCCCACCTTGCCCGCCACCACCCCTCCTCCCCCACCCCCCCTCCCCACCATCCTCGAAACCTCAGTTGACCACATGGATTCCTCCTCCACCCCCCTCACACACCCCGCCACAGCCTCCTCACACCCAACCGGCATTGACCCCCCACCTCCTTCCCCCCCCCAACGCACAGACTCCACCCCCCACATGATACCTCCCCCCCTCCAACTCCTCCCCCCCTCCCTCCCCCTCCCCGACCCCATGGACTCCTCCCCAACGGCACGCACACCAACAGACCCAGCCCTCAAACCAGCCCCCCCGTCCGGCGTCCTAAAGCACACACGCCACACCCTCAGAAAGACCCCCCACTCACCCCCACACCGCCGCATCCCCCATGACCCCCAGACCCACACACGCCTCACACACTCCCCTTCCCCACAACCCACCCCCAACTCCAACCACCGGAACCACGACCCCCCGCCCAACACACACCCCTCAAACCTTCCCCTACCTGCCTCATCCCCCGCGACCTCAGACTTCGAGCTCGAAGACCTCCCTGAAGAAGACCTCAACACCGCGGAAGCCAATGAGGAACACCTCCCCTCACCTGGACCTCCCATCCCTCCATCTGATGTCCACTCGGCCGCTAGGGCCAGCCCCCATCCCTAACTCCACTACAGACGGGCCAGCAGGCCCGGAGGTTCGACCCCCTGCCCTCCTCCCACGCCCCACCCAAGATATCCGTACACACGGTGTAACCAACCCACTCAGGGCCTCACTTCCGTCACACTTCGCACCCGATACCTGCACTATCAAACTACATAACTACCTGTTTGACCTTAACCTTGAACACGGCCTCCCCACCCCCATCGGCCACCTCGACTCCTCGGCCGTGCTCTCCTTCCAATGGGGACACTACCAGGACCTCTCAAACCTCTACTGCATTGCCACCTCCCTTGCCAAACTCCACTCCACCTCCTCCAACACCTACACTGTTATCACAAACACCGAGGTAGACACCTTCCATAACCATCACATATACCCCAGCCAGTGGACCAACCTCTCAAACAGAGGCGTACCCCCGCGCCCGGGCACACCCCACAACTCCCTCCTCGTCCTCACCTGGCAGCACTCCCACTTCGGCCTCCTCCACGTGACACACGACTCCGCCACTTGGGTGGACTCCCTCCACCACCCTCCCCCCCCGTCCCTTCTTACCCGCTCCCTCTCACTTCTCGCCTCCTGGAACTCGTCTCCCCCCCCCCCCCAACTCCTCACTCCTCGCCTTCTCAACCCCCCTCGACAGAACGACTCACCTCGGGCGTGGTCCTGTGGAACCCACGTCCTCCTTCACACATACTTTATACTCACGGCACCTGCTGACCATGCTTACGACCCCCCTCATTTCGACCCCAAACACACAGTCTATTCCCTTCACGCGAACCCCCCTTACCCCCCCAACCCTCAACCCCCACCACTTCTCCCACATCATATACCACAACCTCTACACCTCATTAACCTCAACACCAGGGGGCTACACACATCCATCATGGACGTGGAACACCTCGCCACCACCCACAGCCCTGATGTCCTCATCCTCACGGAAACTAAACACGACACCCACAAATCCAGATGGCGTGTCGCCCTCCCACAATACCTACTCAAAAGCTCCAGACCCTGCTACTCATCTGTGCCCCTACCCAACGCAGGCGTTCTCTTCGCGGTCCGAAGGGAATCGTTCCACTCTGCCACTGTCCTCACCCCACCCCCCCACCTCCTCCCACATATCGCAGGCCTGAAACTCGTTCCTCACTCAGGCAACCCTTACCTCCTCCTCGGAGCCTACATGCCACAGCTCCACAGCCCCCTACCAACACGCTTATACGCGGAGGTCGCGGCGTGGGGCCTCCGCCTGATGGACGACTACCCAACTCACCGCATCCTCTGGGGCGGCGACTTCCAAACGACCACCACACAAGGTACAGGCAACCCCGCCCTCACCTCCTTACTCGAATCACACCTCCGACCCCTCCACCCCCCACTCCCCACCTTTCCCAGTAGCGGAGGTTGCCTCGACCACTGGCTCACCCCTCCCCCCTCCCCTCTCAGTCTCAACCCGCCTGCGTGCTCGACTTTCACCTCTCCCTCACACTTCTCCGACCACTCAGCGATACACCTAGTTATACCTGCCCCCTCCTCCCTCATCGCTCGGCCACCCTCGGCCCACAACCCTCCCCGCACTCACCACACCACCCGCAAACTCACCTTCAAACTCCCACTCCAACCGCACCACATTACATCATACCAACGTAGCACACCCTCCCTTATCAACCACACGGCCTCCCTCCACGCAGAGATTCTCAATACAACCCCTTCCATGGCCTCTCCCGATACCCTCGACACCCTAGCCTCGAAATTTACTGCACTACTCTCCCAACATATGGACCACGCGGCCACCATATGGCCCCTCCTATCCCCGAAGAAACCCCGCCCCACTACCTCGACCATTAATCCCACCTGGCTCTCTAAAAAAACACACAGACTCATTCGTAAACTCCGCAAATGTAGCACCAACGGCGGCCCCCTACCCCTAGCCCAAACCCTCCTTCAAACCTCTGACTATCTTTCCCCTACCGATATCCACCACCAGTGCCAGGCACGCATACGCCAACTACTCCGAACAACCACTACAGATATACTCCAAAAGATTAAAACCCGCACCAACACTGCCTACGACGCCTCCCCAAAATCCTCCCACCGCCGCTTAAAAATTAAAAGCGGCCTCCTCCCCGCGACCACAGCAACTACAACTCTCCACCGCATTACCAAGCCCGATAAAACCACAGCATCCTCCCCCTCAGCCGTCATTAAGGCGGTCCACTCCCACTTCACCACCGAACTCACGCGAGCCACCCCGCCCGACCTCCCAATACCCCCCTGGGAACACCCCGACAACCCTGACAACTTCAACATCGAACCCCGAGGGGACCCCACACTCACACTAGCCGACATGATTACCCGCGATACATTCGATAAAACCCTCAACTCGCTAGGCACAGGCAAAGCCCCCGGCCCCGACGGTATCCCCAACGAAATTCTCAAGTTCCTACCCCCGGAGACCCGCTCCACCCTCTTCTCCCTCCTATCCCTCCTTGCCCATAACTCCTACACACCCCCTGAATGGTGCCATAGCACAACATGCCTATTACATAAAAAAGGGGACCCCACCCTCCTTGACAACTACCGCCCCATCGCCCTCATGAATAACCTTCTTAAGCTATGGACAGCACTAATCAAAGACGCAGGCTCGAAATACGCCGAAACCCACGGCATCCTCAGCGACCAACAGGATGGCTTTCGACAACACCGCAACATCCACGACGCCCTCTCCTCCATCATCATGGCCATGGAGGACGCAAAACTCCACAACAAAGACATCTACGTCATGTACGCAGACTTCAAGGGCGCCTTCAACGCAGCAGACCACCGCATCATGTTCAAACACATGAGGCAACTCGGTATGCCCTCCACTTTTGTAGATACATGCGAACACCTCTACGGAGTCTCATCCACAGACTACATTACCCCGTATGGTCCCACCCCCTCCATAGACATAAATCGAGGTACCCTACAGGGCGACACCCTCTCCCCGTTCCTGTTTACCCTCTTCCTTGAACCCTTTCTTCGCTGGCTCACTGTGGGTAGCCGGGGCTACCGCCCAGGGCCCCCCGCCACTAACGTCGACCCAACAGAACCCACAGCCACATACCCCGGACACGGATTCGCCGACGACCTCAGCCTAGCCACGGGCTCGACCCCAAACATGGCCATCCAATTAAGGAAACTCTCCCTCTTCAGCGCCTACACAGGTATGACAGTCAACATCCGCAAATGCTGCATTACCGGCGCCCTTTGGCGTACAGGCAACGCCCTCTCCCTTGCCAACATCACCCTCCTCACATCCCGCCTCCAATCACAGTTCATCACCATCAACTCCACCCCGGAGCCCATCCCCACCATAGGCCCCTCGGATACATACCGCGTCCTTGGGGTCGAACTCAACACCTCCCTCACCTTCACCAAACACTGGCACGAACTCAAACGCACCACCACATCCCTCATCAACGCCCTCTCCTCCTCCCTACTAACCCAGTCCCGCAGAATTCGCGTCATCCGTGGCCTCCTCATCGGAAAACACTTTACCCTCCAACTCGGCCTCTTCAGCGACTCCCAATTGGACACCCTCGAAGGTCAAATATGCCGCGCCCTCCGCTCAGCCGTCTCCTCGGTACGTAACCTCCCCCGCACCGCCCTCCACCGGCCCACCTCCGACCTCGGCTATGGCCTCCCCTCCCTCAAAGCACATGCCGCACAACTCACCGTCTGCCACCTCCACAAAATCCTGAACTCCCCCGGTTATAGGGGCCACATGGCCAGAGCCCACATACACAACATCTCCACAACATACTCCCACTGGCCCACTGAATCGATAATGTCAGGCAGTCTATCCCCCCCCACGCTCAGAAGCCTAGTGCGCGCCCAACGCGACGCCGGTACCATGTTTCACAACATCCCCCCCCTCTCCCTCACCAACCCCATTGCCTCCACACTCCGCACCCATTTCACCAACCAGGA
This sequence comes from Tetraselmis chui, assembly GCA_026401115.1. NCBI lineage: Eukaryota > Viridiplantae > Chlorophyta > Chlorodendrophyceae > Chlorodendrales > Chlorodendraceae > Tetraselmis > Tetraselmis chui. The sequence continues at coordinate 119,710 of JAPMLY010000856.1, forward strand.
CGCCGCACTCCTCACATCCCTCAGAGACAGAGCCACACATATCACAGACCCACACACATACAAACAAGCATACCACGAATTCTCACCCCGCAAGACACACACTTCCCTCCTTCCCCGTCTTAACCCCCTCTGGCAAAATCACATAACCGAATGGTCACAAGTCCTCCTCCGCGCCACCCCTTCCTCCTTCATCCTCAAATCCTGCCAGTCCATCACCAAACTCACGGGGTCCAACACCTCCCTCACTATCCCAATACGCCTTCTCGCCGCAGTCCTCACCGAACCCACCGACACTGTCCACAACCGCCTCCCCGTCACAAACCTCAACCCCAAACAAGCATCCCCCCCCACCACTCTCCACCCCTCATGGGTTCCCCTCCTCACGCCACACCTCCCCCGCCCTCCTCACACTCTCTCCCCCTTCACCCACTCCTCCCGCACCAACACCTACTCCCCCACTGCACCCATCACGCACATAGACACAGAATACCTCTCCCCCTCAGACCACCATTTCCCCCCCTGCGACGTAACGCGAATCATCTCCAAACACAAAGACACAGAATACGGACAAACCCAATACATGGTCGAATGGGCCCCGGAACACCTCACGGAATGGGATATACAACTCCAACTGGACGACGGCTTCCGACTCATCTCTTCCACCCCCACCTCGGTAAACCTACCCACCCCCACCCCCGCCGATTGCTCCATATGCCACAACCCTCTGCACTTAGAACCCACCTCCACCTGCAGCACATGCCCGCACTTTGCCGTCCACTCCCAATGCCGCCCCGCCTTAGGCCCCGCCTCATGGCAATGCGACTGGTGCGCTCGCGGCAAACAACACGACCTCACCCGCCTCCACGAGGTCCAGTGGGCGCCTTGCCTTCAACTACACGACACCATCAGTGAGACCCCCTCCGGCCCCACCGCCCTCACCGCATTTAACTCCGGCTTTGTCCCCTCCACCACACCCATCCTGCCAGAACCCGGACCGCCACCTTGGACACACCGCCTTATCACATTCAACCACACCCCCATCAACCCTGACCTCGACATGCTCCCAACCGGTAAATTCGCCATCCACACACACCCATCACTCCACGACACAACCATACTATGCACCCCCGACGGCCGCGCGGTAACCACCCTTAACGGCCCCCGCGTCCGCCACCTATACCAACTCTTTCGCCCCGACCTCTCCGACCATACATTCGAAGAGGAGGTCTACAACCTCCTCACTCGCCTAGGCTCCCGCTCTGAAATCCACTCTCCTACACCCGCCACCACCACCCGCAACAGATGGGCCACCAGAGAAGACCTCCTCTCGGCTCTCCGTCACACATTCCACATCCAGACAGAACTCTACTCAGACCCCCTCAATAAATCACTCCACTCGCACACCTACCACTATCACCAGCGCACACCGCACAGCCTCACACACCCCCAGCGCTACCATCCTCATACACCCCTCTCACAAACATCCAAACACGGCGCCCCAGACGAAGGTCTCTCGCCCGACTCCCTAACCTCGTGCCCCGCTATCCTCCCCCCCGAAATCCTCCCACCTGCACTACGTCCCCCGGCGCACAAACCCGATTTCATACGCCTCCTCGAACCTCGCTTCGTCGGTCACAACAACGGCCGCCGCCGATACTCATCTATCAGGAAAATACAAATAGGGGAGTGGAAGTACTGCTCCGACCACAACCTCTCACACACAGCTAGCTTGATTAGGGACAAATACACACCCCTCGCAAATGCCATCCGAAACCACTGGCCAGGTATTGAAGTCGACATCTTACCCATAGTCATGAGCCGCACGGGCACTCCGCACTCGTCCACCATAGCAAGTCTCACCTCTCTCCTAGCCCTCCGCACCGACCCTCCCGATAAACTAGTCACCAAAGCACGACTCGACACATCTCGCATCCTTTCTTCACTCCATGCACACACCGTCCAATGGCTGCATTATCTCCTCCTTGTCTACCGCACCAAATCACGCACGACCACTCGCCGAGCCTCCGCATAACGCACCTCCCCAAGCCATTCTTGCACACCGCTTTTAAAACCGCTTCAGACCCTCCCCGGGGGGGAGTAAAACCCCCGACCACACTTGGAGAGGTTGGACATAGGTGGTTCACGGTCTAGCCCTGACTTGTAAGTTCCCTGTTTGACATAGTTGGGAGGGCCCAGAGACAGCAGCCGACGCATCCGGCTTTTTGGTGAAAAACCGGCGCATACGGTACATGTTGTAAACAATTTCAATTTCAATTTCAATTTCGCGTCCCTCCAGAAAACGCCGCTCCCCCTCCCCTGAACTAACCCCCACCCCCTCCCTCTCACAGCCAACAGACCCCTTCACCAATCCACAAGCCCTCCCCCTCCACCCCCCCTCCCTTCCCACCATCCTTGAAGACACACCCGACCCCATGGACTCCTCCTCCACCCCCATTCACAACCCACCACCGCCCCCTCCCAATCAGATCCCCCCCAGCCCACAACATCATACACTCCCACCCAAGCCCATTGGCACCACCACCCCCCCTGCTCCACCCCCCCCTCCGCCTCTTCTCCCCCTCCCCTCCCCCCACCAACCCTATGGACTCCTCCCCCAACTCCCGACCCCCGACTTACCCCACCTTCAAACCCGCCCCCCCGGAGGGCGTCACAAGGCACGCCCGTCCAACCCACAGGAAGAACACCCCCTCCCCTCCCCCTCGCCACCCCCTTCACAAAATTACCACCCGCTCTCACACCACACCTTCCTCCTCTCCCCACCTCACCCCTACCCCAAGGACCTCCCCACTCCCAACCCCACACTTACCACCCACCCCTCCCTCCTCCCTCTGCCCGCTTCCCCCCCTGCATATTCGGACCTTGACATGGACGACATGCTGGACGAGGACCAACCTGAAGAAGACACCGACGCAGAGCGCCTACCCTCCTCTTGACCTCCCAACCTCCCCACTAAATCCCCCCGGCCGATGAGGCCAACCCCCGTCCCTAATTCCACTGCAAATGGGCCACCCGGCCCGGAGGTTCGACCCCAAAAGCACTCCCCAACCCCTCACCCTGACATCCGTACACACCTTGTAACCAACTCCAATAGGGCCTAGCTCCTGCCACACTTCAACCCTAGTAGTACATGCACCATCAAACTACACAATTACCTGATTGACCTTAACCTTGAACACGGCCTTCCCACCCCTATTGGCCACCTTGACTCCTCCGTTGTTCTCTCCTTCCAATGGGGTCACTACCATGACCTCTCCAACCTTTACTGCATTGCTACCTCCCTAGCCAAACTACACTCCGACACCAACAACTCCTATACTCTTATCACAAACAATGAAGTCGATAATTTTCATAACCATCAGCTATTCCCATGCCAATGGACTAAGCTCTCTAACATAGGCACACCCCCACACCCGGGCAGACCCCACAACTCTCTCATCGTCCTCACCTGCCAACACTCCCACTTTGGCCTCCAACACCTAACACACACCTCTGCTACATGGATTGACTCGCTCCACCACCCTCCTCCACCATCCCTTCTCACTCGCTCACTCGCACTCCTTCCCTCATGGACTTCTACCCCCCCCCCTCAATTGTAGGTACCCTTCGCCTCCTCAACCCTCCTCGACAGAATGACACATCTCACGCATGGTCATGCGGAACCCACGTCCTCCTACACACCTACTTTATCCTCACAGCACCCGCCGACCAAACATATAACCCCCCTTACTTCGACTCCCGGACCACGGTCTACTCACTACACACACTCTTGTGGCACCACACCTTTCGCTCCACTCCCCTCCCGGTCGGACGCTCCCAGCTACTCACCACCCTTCAACCCCCTCAACCCTCCTCCTCCCTTCCACCCCCACGCCCCCTCCGACCCTCGCTCCCCCATCCACCCCCGCCCCCCTCACCTTCCCTCCCACTCCCTCCCCCCCCCCTCTAATCAGCCCCCCAGTCGACTCTACCCACCCGCCCACGTCCCTCCCCTCCCTAATCCTCCCACACCATATAGCTCAACCACTCCACCTCATTAACATCAACACCCGCGGCCTCCACACATCCATCCTCGACGTCGAACAACTCACCACCACACACCACCTAGACATCCTCATCCTTACAGAAACCAACCACGCAACACACAAATCCCGCTGGCGTATCGCCCTCCCCGAATACTTTCTGAAAAGCTCTCGTCCACACCACTTACCTGTGCCCCAACCCAATGCATGCGTTCTCTTCGCGGTTCGTTAGACCACCTTCCACTCCGCCACTATCATAACCCCGCCGACACACCTCATTCCCTATATTGCTGGCCTTTCCCTCAGCCCACAGGCAGGCACCCCTTACCTCCTCCCCGGTGTCTACATGCCGCAATTGCACACCCCCCAACTGATTAGACTGTACGAAGAAGACCATCCTCCCCATCCCTCCATGGGAACACAGGACAGCCCCGACCGCTTCGTCATCGAACCCCGCGTAGACACCTCCCTCACCCTCGCCGACATGATAACCTGCGATACTTTCGATAAAACAATTAACTCACTCGGCACGGGCAAGGCCCCCGGCCCCGACGGTATACCTAACGAAATAATTAAATTCCTACCCTTAGCGACCCGTTCCGCCCTCTTCTCCCTCCTCGCCCACAACGCCTACACCCCCCCCCGAATGGCGCCACAACAAAAAATGCCTACTATATAAAAAAGGTGACCCCACCCACCTTGACAACTACCGCCCCATCGCCCTCATGAACAACCTACTTAAACTCTGGACCGCACTAATCAAAGATGCAGGCTCGAAATACGCCGAAACTCATGGCATCCTAAGCGACCAACATGACGGATTCCGACAACACCGTAGCATACACGACGCCCTCTCCTCCATCATCATGATGTTGGAGGACGCTAAACTCCATTAAAATGACAACTACGTCATGTACGCGGACTTCAAGGGCGCCTTCAACGCAGCCGACCACCGCATCATGTTCAAACACATGTGACAACTCGGTATGCCCTCCACCTTTGTATACACCTGCGAACACCTCTACATGGTCTCTTCCACCGACTACATTACCCCGTACGGCCCCATCCCCTCCATCGACCAAAATCGGGGCACCTTGCAGGGGGACACCCTCTCCCCATTCCTATGTACCCTCTTCCTTGAACCCTTCCTCCGTTGGCTCACGGTGGGCAGCCGGGATTACCGCCCGGCCCCCCCCCGCCACTAACGCTGACCCCACAGAATCCACAACCACCTACCCCGGACACGGCTTCGCCGACGACCTCAGCCTCGCCACGGGTTCAACCCCCAACATGACCATCCAACTCCGAAAACTCTCCCTCTTCAGCGCCTACATAGGGATGACTGTCAACATCCGAAAATGTTGCATCACCGGCGCCCTCTGGCGTCCAGGCAACGCCCTCTCCCTGGCCAACATCACCCTACTCGCATCCCGCCTCCAAACACAATTCATCACCATCAACTCAAACCCTGCCCCCATACCTTCCATCGGCCCCTCGGACACATACCGCGTCCTAGGGGTCGAACTCAACACCTCCCTCACCGTCACCAAACACAGGCCGGAACTACAGCGCACTACCGCATCCCTCACCACCGCCCTCTCCACCTCCCCACTAACACAATCCCGCAGAATAAGGGTCATCCGAGGACTACTTATCGGCAAACACTTCACCCTCCAGCTCGGCCTCTTCACCGACTACCAAATGGACATCCTCGAAGGACAAATATGCCGCGCACTCCGCTCCGCCGTCTCCTCTGTGCGTAACCTCCCCCGCACCGCCCTCCACCGCCCTACCTCCGACATCGGCTACGGCCTCCCCTCCCTCAAAGCCCACGCCGCACAACTGACAGTCTGCCACCTCCACAAAATCATGAACACCCCTCGCTATAGAGGCCACATGGCCCGAGCACACATTCGCACAATCTCCACCACATACACCCACTGGCCCACTGAATCCATCATGTCAGGCAACTCCTCCCCACCCACACTCCGATGCCTGGTACGGCCCAACGCGACGCGGGCACCATGTTCCACAACATCCCTCCACTCTCCCTCACCAACCCCATTGCCTCCACACTCCGCGCCCACTTCACCCGTCAAGACAACACCCTCCTCGCTTCACTCCGAGACATAGCCAGCCACATCACCGACCCTCACACCTACAAACAAGCATAATGTGAATTCACACCCCGCAAAACACACACATACCTCCTCCCCCGCCTCACCCCCCTTTGGCGAAACAACACCACCATGGCCACAAGTCCTCCTCCGCGCCACCACAACCTCCGTCCTCCTCAGATCCTGCAAATCCATTTCCAAACACACAGGGTCAACCACCTCACTCTCAGTCCCCATTCGCCTTCTGGCCGCAGTCCTCACCGAACCCCTTGATACTATCCACAACCGCCTCCCCATCACACACCTCACCCCCAAGCAAGCATCCCCCCCCACCACCATCCACCCCTCACGGATTCCCCTCCTCACCCCCCACCTCCCCCGCTCCCCCTCCAACCTCTCATCCGGCATCCATACTACCCAGACCAAACCCCCCCCTCCCATGGCACCCACCACACACATCGAGACAGAATATCTCTCTCCTTCATACCACCACTACCCTCCCTGCGATATCACACACATCATTACCAAACACAGGGACACCGAATATGGCCAAACACAGTACATGGTAGAATGGGCCCCAAATCACCTCACGGAATGGGACATCCAACTCTAAATCGACGACGGCTTCCGCCTCATCTCCTCAACCCCCACATCGATGTGTCTCCCCACCCCTCCCCCACCACTTGCTCCATCTGCCATGAACCCCTACACACACACTCCACCTCCACCTGCTGCACGTGCCCGCACTTTGCCGTCCATTCCCAATGCCGCCCCGCTCAGGGACCCACCACCTGGCAATGCGATTGGTGCGCCCGCAGCCAACACCACGACCTCACCCCCTTACACGAGGTCCAGTGGGGCCCTTGCCTACAACTCCACGACACCATCAGTGAGACCCCCTCCGGCCCCATCGCGCTTACTGCATTCAACTCCGGATTTGTCCCCTCTACAACACCCATCCTACCCGAACATGGACCCCCCCATGGACGCACCCCCTCATCACATTCAACCACGAACCTATGCACCCCGACCTCGACATGCTCCCCACCGGCAAATTCACCATCCACACCCATCCCACACTACATGACACCATCATCCTTTGCACCCCCGACGGCCGCGCGGTCACTACCCTCTCCGGCCCCCGCGTCCGACACCTATTCCAACTCTTCCGCCCCGACCTCACACAACACTCGTTGGAAGAGGAGCTCTACCACCTCATCACTCGCCTAGGCTCCCGTTCTGAAACTCACTCACCCACACCCGCCACACGCAGCAGATGGGCCACTAGGGAAGACCTACTCACAGCACTCCGCGACACATTTCACATCCAAATAGAACTCTACTCAGACCCCCTTAACAAATCACTCCACTCTCACACCTACCACTCACTATACCCCGAAGACATAGTCTTCTCATCTCGCGGCAGCAACGCCCCATATACCTGTCACGGCACCAACATCGTCAACCCGGAATACGACCACGAATGCATGCGCCGAGCCATGGAACACGCAATCACTAGCGCCCACTCCACAGCCTCACACACACCCAGCGCCACCATCCTCATACTCCCCTGATGGGAACACACACAATACCGACACTCCAAATACATCGACTCCCCATACACCCGCCACCTCTACACCCTTCCCAACAACGCAAACACCTTCCTACCCCCTGACCAACACACATGCATCCCCGCCCCCACCCCATTCGGCACACGCTGGATGGTCGTCATCTACCTCGTCGCCAATCCCCTCGCACTCTCCACCTTACCCTCACACACAGCCATGACCGCCCTCCACAACACTCGCGTCAATATACAACACGCACCTCCCCAACCCCACCATCACCATCCCACCTCCACACCTCTTCGACACCTACTCACCCCACTCGGCAGGCATCTACCATCTCCCCCCCAAACCTCTCCCACCCCCTTACCTATCCCCTCCCGGAACGCACGAAACTAAGATACTCCCCCACTAGAGGAAATCTTGCATGGAACTTTAAGGTCTTCGTATACACAGATGGCTCCAAGAAGGAAGGCTCCTCCCCCCTCGGAGCAGCCGCCACCCACCCCGCCTCGGACACTCGCGTCAAAATTCTGGTGACCTCTACCCCTCCCTCACACACCATCAATCGCGCCGAATTAGGAGGCATAGACATAGGCCTCCAACTAGGCCACACCCACCTCCTTACAGACAGTGCGTGCTCCCTCCGCCTCATACAAGGCTACTTGAACTGCCCATCAGCCTACTAACACAACATCCACCGCGACACGCTCCTCTCCATCACACACACCCTCAAAGCCCGCTGCAACGCAGGCATCCGTACACACATCGGCAAAATTGAAGCTCATAACCACTCACTAGGAAACGACCTCGCAAACACACTAGCTAACCAAGGTGCATACGGACACCCACCCGACACAACATACACCACAGGTTCAGAGGTCACGATAGGCCACTGGACCTGGCCATACACCCTCATTCCACGAGCCCTAGGGGAGCCCATACCCTACAGATACACAAACCTCGAAACTGGCGCTCACACCCACAGCACCAAACATACTCACACACCCCTCTCGCAAACATCTAAACACGGTGCCCTCCTCGCCCGCGCCGCGGAGGACGGCGCCGACTTCTCTTTCCACAAAAAACACACAACACTCACTAGTATCCAATTCACCCACAAGCAAGAATTAATGTGGGGAGTCCACAACACCCGCCTTCTCACACACAACCCCACCTTGCGCTGCCCCATGTGTGGCCAATTCACTAGCAATGGCCACATGGCCGGTAACTGCCCCACCATGTCCGGGCTAAGACAAGACCGCCACAAAGGCGCGCTACAACTCCTACTCTCCCTACTGGAACGCCACAACGGCGGACGATGGGAGACCATCACTGCAGACTTCGGTAACAAACCCATCAAATCCTTCACATCCCCCACACCTACCCACACCCCTCTTGACTGTCACCCCCCTCACCACACCCACATGCCCACCCGCCTTGTTGCTGCTGATGAAGGTCTCTCGCCCGACTCCCTAACCTTGTGCCCCGCCGTCCTTTCCCCCGAGATTCTCCCCCCCGCGCTGCGACCCCCTGCGCACAAACCCGATTTCATCCGCCTCCTCGAACCTCGATTCGTCGGCCACACAAACGGTCGCCGCCGATACTCATCAATTAAAAAGATTCAGATAGGGGAGTGGAAGTATTGTACGGACCACAACCTCTCCCAAACAGCCCAAATGATTCGTGCCAAATACACACCTCTCGCAAATGCCATCCGCAGCCACTGGCCAGGTACCGAAGTCGACATCCTCCTCATCGTCAAGAGCCGCACGGGTACACCGCACTCATCCACCATCGCAAATCTCACCTCTCTACTCACCCTCCAGTCCCATTCGCCTTCCCGCCGCAGTCCTTACCGAACCCTCCGATACTATCCACAACCGCCTCCCCACCACAAGCCTCACCCCCAAACAAGCATTCCCCCCCACCATTGTCCACCCCTCCTGGATTCCCCTCCTTTCACCACAACTCCCCCCCACTCTCTCATCCGGCATCCACACCTCCAACACCATAAACTCCCCCCCCACCGCACCCACAACACACATAGACACAGAATACCTCACCCCCTCAGACCACCACTACCCCCCATCCGACGTTACGCGCATCATTTCCAAACACAAGGACACATAATACGGCCAAACACAGTACATGGTTGAATGGGGCCCGGACCACCTCACGGAATGGGACATACAACTCCAAATCGACGACGGCTTCCGCCTCATCTCCTTCACCCCCACATCGGTATGCCTCCCCACCCCCTCCCCCGCCGACTGCTCCATATGTCACAACCCATTGCACACAGAACCCACCTTCACCTGCTGCACATGCCCGCACTTTGCCGTCCATTCCCAATGCCGCCCCGCTTAGGGTCCCGCCACATGGCAGTGCAAATGGTGTGCTCGCGGCCAACAACACGACCTCATCCGCCTCCACGAGGTCTAGTGGGCACCATGCCTACAACTCCACGACACCATCAGTGAGACCCCCTCTGGCCCCACCGCCCTCACCGCATTGAACTCCGGCTTTGTCCCCTCCACCACACCCATTCTGCTAGAACCCGGACCCCCCCCATGGACGCATCCCCTAATCACATTCAACCACGACCCCATCCACCCCGACCTCGACATGCTCCCTACCGGTAAATTCGCCATCCACGCACACCCATCACTACACGACACCACCATACTATGCACTCCCGACGGCCGCGCGGTCACCACCCTTAACGCTCCCCCGCGTCCGCCACCTATTACAACTCTTCCGCCCCGACCTCTCGCAGCACACGTTCGAAGAGGAGGTCTACCACCTCCTCACTCGCTTAGGCTCCCGATCAGAAATTCACTCACCCACACCCGCCACCACCACCTGTAATAGATGGGCCACTAGGGAAGACCTCCTCACAGCTCTCCCCCACACATTCCACATCCACACAGAACTCTACTCCGACCCCCTCTATAAACCCCTCCACTCTCACACTTACCACTCCCTATACACTGAAGACATAGTCTTCTCATCTAGCGGCAGCAATGCCCCACACACATGGCAAGGCACCAACATAGCCAACCCCGAATACGACCACGAATGCATGCGCCGCGCCATGGAACACGCAATCACAAGCGCACACCTCACAGCCTCTCACACACCCAACGCAGCCATCCTCATACTCCCTCGATGGGAACACACACCATACCGCCACTCCAAATACATCGACTCCCCATACACCCAACACCTCTACACCCTTCCCAACGACGCGAACACCTTCCTACCCCCCGACCAGCACACAGGCATACCCACTCCTACCACATTCGGCACACGCTGGATGGTCGACATCTACCTCGTCGCTAACCCCCTCGCGCTCTCCACCCTACCCTCACACACAGCCATGACCGCACTCCACAACACTCTCCAGTCTATCTACGACACTCACCTCCCCAACCCCACCATCACTATCCCTCCTCCTCACCTCTTCGACTCCTACTCACCTCACTCGGCAGGCATATACCACCTCCCCCCAAACCCAACTCACCCCATCACTTATCCTCTCCCGGAACGCATGCAACTAACATACCCCCCCACCAGAGGTACTCTTGCTTGGAACTAGCAGGACTTTGTTTACACAGACGGCTCGAAAAAAGGAGGCTCCTCCCCCCTAGGAGCAGCCGCCACCCACCCCGCCTCGGACACCCGCATCAAAATTCTGGTGACCTCTACCCCTCCCTCGCACACAATAAATCGCGCTGAATTGGCTGGCATAGACATAGGCCTCCAACTAGGCCGCACCCACCTCCTTACAGACAATGCGTGCTCCCTCCGCCTCATACAAGGCTACTTGAACTGCCCATCCGCTTACCGCCACAACATCCACCGCGACACACATCTCTCCATCACACACACCCTCAAAGCCCGCTGCAACGCAGGCATCCGTACACACCTCGGCAAAATTAAAGCTCACAACCACTCACTCGGAAACGACCTCGCGGACACACTAGCTAACCAAGTCGCGGATGGTCAACCACCCGACACAACATACACCACAGGTTCAGAGGTCACGATAGGCCACTAGACATGGCCATACACCCTCATTCCACAAACCCTAGGGGGAACCCCTACCCTACAAATACACCTACCTCACAGCTGACGCTCACACCTACAACACCAAACACACTCACACACCCCTCTCGCAAACATCCAAACACGGTGCCCTCCTCGCCCGCGCCGCGGAGGACGGCGCCGACTTCTCTTTCCACAAAAAACACACAACACTCACTAATATCCAATTCACCCACAAGCAAGAATTAATGTGGGGAGTCCACAACACCCGCCTTCTTACTCACAACCCCACCTTGCGCTGCCCCTTGTGTGGCCAATTCACTAGCAATGGCCACATGGCCGGTAAATGCCCCACCATGTCTGGGCTAAGACAAGACCGCCACAAAGGCGCGCTACAACTCCTACTCTCCCTCCTGGAACGCCACAAAGGAGGTCGCTGGGAGACCATAACTGCTGACTTCGGTAACAAACCCATCAAGTCCTTCACCTCCCCCACACCCACCCACACCCCTCTTGACTGTCACCCCCCTCACCCCACCCACATGCCCACCCGCCTTGTTGCTGCTGACGAAGGTCTCTCGCCCGACTCCCTAACCTCGTGCCCCGCCGTCCTTTCCCCTGCGCTGCGACCCCCGGCGCACAAACCCGATTTCATCCGCCTCCTCGAACCTCGATTCGTCGGCCACACAAACGGTCGCCGCCGATACTCATCAATTAAGAAGATTCAGATAGGGGAGTGGAAGTACTTTACATACCACAACCTATCCCATACAACCAATTTGATTCGTGCCAAATACACACCCCCTGCAAACGCTATCCGCAGCCACTGGCCAGGCACAGTGGTAGACATCCTCCTCATCGTCATGAGCCGCACGGGTACACCGCACTCATCCACCATCACAGGTCTAACCTCCCTACTTACCGCCCGCACAGACCCTCCTGACAAACTTATCTCCAAAGCACGACTCGACACGTCTCGCATCCTTGCACAACTCCACACACACTCTGTCCAATGGCTACATCATCTCCTACTCATATACCGCATAAAATCCCGCACGACCTCTCGCCGCGCCTCCACACACTGCACCTTCGCACGCCCCTGAATGCACGCTGCCATAAATCCGCATTGCACACTCCCCGGGGGGGAGTAAAACCCCCGAAAGTCTCTGGAGAGGTTGGATTTAGGTAGTTAACGGTCTAGCCATGACTTGTAAGTTCCCCGAATGGCATAGTTGGGAGGGCCCAAAGACAGCAACCGGCGCGTACGGTATTTGGTATAAACCGGCGCATACGGTACATGTTGTAAACAACTTCAATTTCAATTTCAATTTCACCCTCCGCACTGACCCTCCTGACAAACTCATCTCCAAAGCACGACTCGACACGTCTCGCATCCTTGCACAACTCCACACGCACACTGTCCAATGCCTACATCATCTCCTACTTGTATACCGCATCAAATCCCCCACGACCTCTCGCCGCGCCCCCGCACACTACACCTTCGCACGCCCCTAATTGCACGCCGCCACCATCTCGCATCGCACACTCCCCGGGGGGGGAGTAAAACCCCCGAACACCCTTGGAGAGGTTGGATTTATGTGGTTAACGGTCTAGCCCTGACTTGTAAGTTCCTACATGGCATAGTTGGGAGGGCTCAGAGACAGCAACCGGCGCATACGGTAATCATTGTAAACCGGCGCATACGGTACATGTTGTAAACAATTTCAATTTCAATTTCAATTTCAATTTCAATGACCCTCGCACCTCTGTCTACGCACCATTTTCCCTCCTTTGGCACCACGCCTTGCGCTCCACCCCTCTCCCAACCGGCCGCTCCTCTACTAACATCACTTGCCCCAACCCCCTCCCCTCCCCGCACCTCCCTCACACCCCCGCTCCTCCACCCTCCCCGTCCAGCGCAATCACCCCACCCCACACCCCGCCACCATAGGATCGCCCCAACCCATTCTCCACGCTTAGCCCCCCCAAGCCCCCTAAACATTTCCCTAACCATGTCTCCCATCCCCTGCACCTCATCCACCTCAACACCTAAGGCTTCCACACCTCCATCCTCGACGTCGACCATCTCGCCACCACACACCACTCGGACAGCCTTCTACTCACCGAAGCCTGCCACGCCTCCCACGAATCTAGATGGCGCGTCGTCCTCCCCCAATACTACCTTTAAAGCACCCGCCCTAAAAAACCCCACACGCCCCTATCCCACGGATGTGTCCTCTTCGCCGTCCCCAAATCCTCCTTCCTCTCGGCCACCATCATGTCCTCATCTCTCACCTCGCACCTCTCATCGCGGGCTTATCCCTTATTCCCGACTCATGTACCCCCTACCTCCTCATCGTTGTCTACATGCCCCCACTCCATACCAAGTAATTAACTAGATTGTATGCGTTGGGCCTCTGATTCGCCGTCGACCACCCATGACACCGCGTCACATGGGGAGGTGAATTCCAGGCCTACACATACACTCTGCCCAATGGCTACACCGCCTGCTCCGCATCTACCGCATCAAATTGAAATTCAATGTGATATTGCTTATAAAATGTACTGGGTAAAACCGGCTGCTGTCTCTCGGCCTTCCCAACTATGCCATGCATGAAACTTATAAGTTCGGGCTAGACCGTTAACCGCCCAAGTCCAACCTCTCCAAAGGGTTTTGGTGGTTTTTACTCCCCCCCCCCCCCCCCCCCCCCGGGGAGTGTGTCGTGCGTGGTGGTTGTGGATGCCATTCAGGGGGGTGTGTGGGTGCGGTAAGTGGAGATGCGGCGTGTGGTCGTGCGAGACTCGATAAGAAGGAGATGATGCAACCATGACAGTGTGCAAGTGGAGTTGTGCTAGGATGCGTGGTGTGTCGAGTCGTGATTTTTAGATGAGTTTGTGAGGAGAGTATGTGCGGAGGGTAGTAAGAAGGGAGGTGAGACTGGTCGTTGTTGATGTGTGAGGTGTGCATGTGCGGCTCATGACTATGGGAAGAATGTCGACCTCGGTACATGGCTAGTGTTGTCGAATGGCATTGGCGAGGGGGTGTATCTATCGCGAATCATTTGTGCGGCGTGGGAGAGGTTGTGGTTTGTGCAATATTTCCATTCCCCTATATGAATCTTTTTAATTGAGGAGTATCGTCGTCGGCCGTTCGCATGTCCGACGAATCTAGGTTCGAGTAGCCGGATGAAGTCGGGTTTGTGTGCGGGGGGTCTCACCGATGAGGGCGGTATCTCGCCAGGTAGGATGGTAGGTGGGGGAGGGGTTCGGGCGAGGGGTGAGGGAGTTGGGCACGAGGTGTGGGAGTCATGCCATAGGCTTTCGTCAGCAACAACTAGACGGGTGGGCATGTGGGTGGAGTGAGGGGGGTGACAATCATGGGGTGTGTGGATGTGTGCGGCGGATGAAAATACTTTGATGGGTTTGTTACCAAAGTCAACCATGATGGTCTCCCATCTGCCTCCGTTGTGGCGTTCCATGAGGGAGAGGAGGAGCTGTAGCGCGTTGTTGTGGCTGTCATGTCTAAGGCCGGACATAGAGGGGCAATTACCGGCTATGTGGCCGTTGCTAGTGAATTGACCACACATGGGGTAGTGCTGAGTAGGGTTGTGTGAGAGGAGGCGGGTGTTGTGCACTCCCCACATGAATTATTGTTTGTGCGTGCATTGGACATTGGTGATGTGTGCTTTTTGTGGAAGGTGACGTCCGCCCGGTCCGCAGCGGCGCGGGCGAGTAGGGCGCCGTGTTTGGAGGTTTGTGAGAGGGGTGTATGCGTGTGTTTGGTGTAGTGTGTGTGTGCATCAATTTTGAGGTTGGTGTACCTTTAGGGTCTGGGTTCTTCTAGATTTTGGGGTATGAGTGTGTATGGCAAGGTCAAGGTGCCCATCGACACGTTTGAACCCGTAGTGTAGGTTGTATCGGGTGGTATCCTCCTGCAACTTGGTTGGTGAGGGTATCCGCGAGGTCGTTGCCGATTGAGTGGTTGTGTGCTTTGATTTTGCCTAGACGGGTGCGGATGCATGATGGGCAGCGGGTTTTGAGGGTGTTATTGTTTGCATGTTATTGGAAGGTTTTTAGCTGATTAAACACGATGGCCTCGATGTGGGGTTAGCGCGGTACGGTACAATTATCATGCAATTGTACGTTGTGCACTCACGAGCGTCGCCTAGCCGGGAGCATAATCGATGATGAGTCTGAGGTTTGTTTTGAACTTCTACTTTGAGTCGTGCTTGCAAAACGCCGCTTGTAGAGGGTGTCAGTGCGGGCTAACCTGCCAGTCCATTATCGAGGGGGCGCAGAAAAGGGCATAGAAACGTACCACCGGGAATTTGTTAATAGTTCCGCTCGCGTTTTCCGACATCCTCGGGTCGCTATTTTGGGTGGCTGCTTACCCATTTGTAAGCAAATCTACAATCGGTATCAACAACAGCTCTCGGACGCGCTGTGAGTGCGGCATCGAAGCGAAGAGCGACCACCGCCAAAACAAATAAGAGCACCTGTGACCGCGACTGTCCACATGAAAAGAGGAACCTGCACACCTCTGCAGAACAAAAATTTAATAAGCAAATCTGTCGACAAGCACCACCTGCGCTCTCGGGTCGTATCTGCTTTCTACAGGTCGGCGATGGCGGCGGCGGCCAGTGCGCCCACTGACGGAGATAGTTTGGTGGCGGCCGCTGTAAAGGTTAACTTGCGAGTCGTAAACCGCATCGAAAGGAGTGAAATCGAATGAAACGGAGTGCTTTCTGATTCTCGGTATGTGCAGGTTCTGGAGGCGGGTAGCCCGTGGCAGAAGGCGTCCTTCACTCGGCAGGCGGTGGAGCTGTGGCAGTCGGGTCGGATATCAGAGGTGAGGGGCCAACTGGGAATATAGTCGTCAATGCCAACTTTGCGTGGGGCATAAGGCGATGAATCAGCAGGATAAACTGTCTTTTAAGCGTACGGCGACAGTGGCAGGGGGGATGTGCACTCTGCAGGTGGGTGTGGGCTGAAGGGCGTCATGTACTTTTGAGAAAGGGAATGTGCTGATGGCGATGATAAACCCTCTGCGGTGGCGTCTTTGATGCACACACAGGTATCTCATCAGCATGATCCGCCCTGCCCAGAGCGTCCGGCTCGGGAGTACAGTGGGCTAGGCATGCGGGTGGTGGCGCCAGGGGAGATGCCCAAGCTGGGGAAGGGCGGGACTCTTGCATCGCAGCAGGCCATCCTGCACAGTTTGGCGCATATTGAGAGTTGGGCGGTGGATCTGAGTTGGGACATCATTGCGCGGTTTGGGCGGGAGACCAGCTACCGCCTCCCCCGCAGCTTCTTCGATGATTGGGTTCAGGTGGCGGAGGACGACGGTCGCCACTTTACCTTGCTCTCGGCGCGACTGGAAGCAACCGGTTCTCGCTACGGCGCGCTGCCCGTTCACGATGGGCTGTGGGAGTCAGCGACACAGACGGCTTACAGTTTGGCAGCGCGGCTGTCTGTTGAGCATTGTGTGCATGAGGTGCAGCCCCCCCTCTCCCTCCCTCCAACCCAACGCGCCAACCCACCCACCCACAGTCACTCCCCTTCCTGCCGTCTTATCACATGAAAATCATTTATCACCCTCTCTCTCTCACACACACACACGCACACACACCATCTCCTATCACATGTACGCATTCGACCATGCGCAAATCCCCATCTTTCTCCCTCTATTCCTGATTATTATAGTACCTAAACGCATAGTTACATTTACTAATACATGGATGTACACAAAGAATAAAACACACACACACACACACACACACACACACACACACACACACACATACATACACACACACAAACACACACGCATACACACACGCTCTCTTTTTATTTCTCTCTCACCGTGTTTCACTGGATTAGCAGTGCATATATGCACAGACTCTTTTACATACATATGTAAACCGAGTTTCATGTAAAAGAACTCGGGCGTTCGGTTGTTAATGCGCACACCAAAGGTAATGCGTGTTTACGGCCTCACACGTATTCCGACACATGCAGACAATTGCAAGGCCAGTTTCGTCACGTTATTTGTCGCCAGAGCCCCCCTTTGCTTCCCGTTGTCATACTGAATCGAAGTGCGCACTGTGTTGTGGTGCTCGACAGGCAAGGGGGTTGGACGTGCTGCCACAAACCATATCCAGGTAGCACAGCCGTGCCGTTCAGTGCTGTCGATTTGTTTTAGGGTGAGGCTGGGTTTGGGACGTGTATGGCTTCAATGCATGGGTAGCCCAGCGGTGCACGATAGTAAAATCCCGCATTGCGTCTTTGGGGACTGCTTCTCTGTGGAAGACTGCGTAACGGAGGGGACGGCGAAAGTGCGGATATGCTTCAAAACACGATATATGAGGTGACACCAGCTTACCTGGCCGCCCTGCACGCACCGTCACACTCGTCAGCTAGCCACAAGAGCGCATGCACTGAGGCGAGCTGGATGTGTGCCCGCAGGAGGAGATCACCCACTGCGCAGCGGGCGTTCGGTGGCTGACGCACCTTTACGCAGTAGCAACGCAGGCGGAAGAGGCTGACGTGGCGACATCAGGTGCCCACGCTGATCTCTCTGTTAGTGCATCCTACGGCATAGCTGTGTGTGATATAAATGCAACGACCGCTCTGTTATGAAACTGAGTATACACACTCGGAGTAGAATGGATGCAGGAGGCGGCGGCGCATGAGTCGGTGGAGCTGTGGTTTCATTCCCTTATGCGCCAAAACTTCAAAGGAGTACTGAAGGTTGCACCACGCTTCTCACCCATAACATTTTCTCCTCCCTGTACGTCCCAGATTCCTGCTGCTACGTCCGTGCCCATTTGATTAAGAGGCTTGTTTCCTCCCACTGCAGCCACCCTTCAACGAGGCCGCCCGTGCACAGGCTGGCTTTGGGCCAGATTGGTACATGCCGCTGACGTCACGAGAAGAATCAAAAGACTGTGAGGGAACAAAGTAGTCGTGGTATAAAATGCGGGTGATGGAAGACAACAACATACTCGCCCACTTTGGGACGACGAGTGTAATGCCATCCATCCTCGCGCGCGCCTGGCACCGCCCACTATGCATGGCATGCAGCGGGATGGCTATGCACACCCCGCTCGCGTTGCTAACCCCACAGCACGCAGGTTGAGATCGGTGAAGGCCCGCTATGAGACCGGTGAGTGCTATGCGGGCTTACTGGACGTTGGGGTCCGTCTCGGGGACGTCTCTATGGTGGTAAAACGCCGCGCCGACGACGACGTAGACCAGAATGAGGGTGAGGCCCTTCAGCCAGTTGCTCTGGCCGTCCTGCACAAAGAGGCAGACGGTGACGACGGAAGCAAAGAGGGTGATGGTTTCAAAGGTGTGCAGATTGAGATCCAAGTCGATGCCCATCCCCCATGCGACCACCACGGTGAAGGGGATGACGAGCACGCTGATTTGAGTGGAGGAGCCGATTGCAACGCCAAGACTGATGTCCATCTTATTCTTCATGGCAAACATGACTGCGGAGGCGTGCTCAGCTGCGTTACCCACTATGGGGAGTAGGATGGTGGAGATGAAGGCGACCGGCATCTTGAGCTGCTCCGCCGCCCCCTCTATTGTGTTCACCACGTAGTCCGAGAGAATGGTGACAAAGAGCGTGAGGATGGCGAGCCAGGCGATGGCACCCCAAAACCCCAGCACGGCCTCCTCCTCCTCATCTTCACCATCTCCGCCCTCCACGTCCTCAGACTCGTACAGCTCCCGGTGGCTGACGAGCTGAAAATAAAGGTAGGCGCCGTACATGCCCAGCAGCACAACACTGCAGAAGCGGGAGAGACTGACGTCGTCAACGGTACCGTCAAGCTCAGTGTGGGTGGCGTGCAACACGTTGGGCAGCATGAGCGCAAGGACGCCGAGCATGAGCAGCCCCGCGCTTGCGATGACGCCTTCCTTTGCAAAGCGTTGGATTTTGAAGCGGAGGCCGCCAAAGAAGAAGGCGCAGCCGAGGACGAGCAACATGTTGGACAGGATCGAGCCGAGCAGTGAGAGCTGCACCACACGCAACAGCCCCTCCTTGAGCGCATACATCGCGACCACCATCTCCGTGATGTTGCCAAAGCTGGCGTTGAGGAGGCCGCCAATGGTGGGGTTGGTGTAGAGCGCCATCTGCTCTGTCGCATACCCCAACCGCTCCGCCAATGGGCAGAGCCCAATGAGCGAAAAAATAAAGGTCCAACCGTCATCCCAGCCGACCGCATTTGAGATCATGGCCAGGAGGATGCTTGGCAGGAGGATGTTCAACTTTGTGGACAGTAACATCTCCTAAAACACCCCGCACGCGGCCAGCAGGTGGGGAGCGTCAGTGTCACATCATTATTCGCAGTGATGTCAGACATAGGCGTGAATGGCTCTGCCTACTATGGCCACCCACCTTGAGGCTGCGTTTCAGGTAGGGCCCCCACCCATCAGCCAGCACTCCCCGATGCAGCTGTGCACCCCCGGATGAGCGGCCCACATTGTTACCGTCCGGTGTCATCTCCGCGAGAAGGTTGTTGAACACCTCCTCGTCCTCTGTGGAGCGCGGCGTGGAGCGCTTCCGTACACCGGGCGGCTCAGTGCTCCCTGCCACCTCTACGTCATACCTAGTGGTCTTCAGATCCACCAGTGAGACCTGCCAAGCCGGGAGCACGCACATGAGCCACGCCCCCCCCCCCACTGACAGTAGCTGCGGCAGCTGTATCGAAACGAGGATGTGTTTGATGCGCAGTACTTTAGACGCGTGTATGTAGTGGGAGAAGTGTGCTCACCTCTCGACTGCTGGTGCTCCCGAGGTCCCTCGCAACATCCTCACGGAGGCCCGCCATCACTATAACGTGAGTTGATTCCAGTTTCCCACCTGCCCGGTCCACAGCATGCGCCGAAGTTAAAGCACGGTCGGCGTGGGATGAGCTGCGGAAGGACAGCCGAGTGAGGAAGCCCGCAACGCTGAACGACCTCCGACCGGCAGCGGACTGGTCTCACGCACCGGGCCTCTTTCGCATTGAGGGGTGCCCAAGGCACTCCTTTCGAGATCGCTGCTGGCTGGCGACAGTGAGTGACGAGGAAACCGGGGGGGGGGCAGGGGGGGGCAGAGGCAAGTAGCTGCGCTACGGCGCTACGGCCGGACCCCGGGTCGGACGAGACGCCCCGACAGAATCTTCCGGCACAGTGAGCGTGCCACTCCAGACAGGTCGCGACAGACAAAGGAGTCGACGTAGAAATGCAATTTTCCACCGTTGCGTTGCTACGGTTTGGGGGGACTAGGGGATTGGGGGGGGGGGGGGAATAGGGGGTGCTATGTAGCGGGACCCGACCGCAGCAGTGAATTCGGTTGGTTGCAGGGTCCTTGGCCATATCGCCGAGTCCGGGTTCACGTCGTCCAGCTCAAGGTTGCTAATTTATTGAGGGGCTGGATCGACGCTGGCTGGAGGAGTTGAGCCATCGTACGGTATCGTGCAGACACGTACCCTACTACACAACATACTGTTTTGATATACCACGCTTCTCAATCATGTACGGACAACTGCATTTTATACGTACTGCATATCGCGCACACGTCTGGGACTTAATCATGTCCTGCCAGATACTACACGTGTAGGTATAGTGAAAATACGTTACAAGAAGCACAACATGAACACGGACGACAGGAGAAAAGGGAGGGGAACCACAAGGGCAGTAGTGACAAGAGGATAATGGAATATAAAGCACGGCAAAAGGAAGCACTACATTGTGCACAAACCTAGCAAATAAAACTAAGGAAACTCCTAGGCAACCCTGAGAATGCAACACGTGGAGGCGACAAGCGGCGCCTCACGCGCCGCTCGAGGAAGCACGTGCCACGGGGACGCTTGCGGCCCATGGCGCGGGTGAAGAGCGCCGTGGCATGAGAAGGCATTCCAACCGAGGGAGAAACGACCTCCACACCGTCTCACCGTATGCGGCGGCGGACACCCCGCGTAGGACGTTGTCCGCGTGAGCGACATGGACGGAGATAGAAACCTTTAAGCGCCATGATGCCAACAACTTGCCCACATGCATCCCTTTAGAGGCGACTGGATGTACATGGACAAACCGGAAACCAGGGCATCAAGAACGAGTTTTGAGCCTCGAATGCTGTGATAGTGCAAGACACCCACATCCGCGGGGAGGCCGTCGTTGCCGTTGGGGAGTTGAACTAACATCGCGGAACATGCCATAGCTAGCGCAGTGAGCGCACATAGATTGGAACCGCACACACCATCGGCCACAATGCTTGTTCTCCCACACTGGCAACACACACCCTACCGACATTAAAGTACACGTGCTCACCCTACACACACCTCCTCTACCACCTTCCAGCCGACAAAAGCACCCCCCCTAACCAATACACAAGCAATACTACCCACACCGCCTTCGGCACCAAACGGGGAGTAGATATATACCTCGTTTGTAACACTATGCCCTAACCTTCCGTCTCTCATAACACTCGAAACACTTCGCTGAACCATTGAACAAATATATGACACCTCCTTCCCCATCTCCCCGACCACATGCAAACACCCCACACATGCCTCTGAATACAACCTCCACAAGGCGAGCATCTACCACTCCCTACCCTCTAATGTACATCCACTCGTCTACGCATCCCGCTACCGCATGCACTACCACTACCTTCCTCTACACTGTGACCTCGCCCACGATTTGACAACCTTAGCCTTCTCGGACGGCTCGAAAAAGGGGGCTCCGCCCCCCTTGGGGCCGCAGCTACCCACCCATCCTCACGCACCTCCCATAAAATCTTAGTCACCTCTATCCCACCAACGCATACCATGATTAGGGCTGAAGTTGCAGCCATAAATCTTGGGCTCAAGCTAAGCCACCCTGGCCTCTTGTTTGACAGCGCTTGCTCGCTAATACTCATCCAAAAGTACATCCGCAGTCCCAACACCATGCGACAACACCCCCACGGAAAAGTACCATCCTCTGTCATATCCACACTCCGAACCCGTACCGCAGCACGCATCACCACACACATCGGCAAAATAAAAGCACATATAAACTCTATGGGCAATATCCACGCTGATCACTTAGCAAACATAGTTGCCGACGGACAACCCCCTGATGCTATATACTTTAGAGGTGCCCTCACACATTTAGGACACTGGACGTGGCCGTACACCAATCAACATAACGAGCCTCCCCCTCTTAAAACCCTCCTCTACACCAACCTCAAAACAAATACACGGAAGTACAGCTTAGCCTCCACCATCACACCCCTCCACCACAATACCAAACATGGTGACCTCCTCGCCACCGCCAAAAAAATTGGGGCAGATTTCAGCTACCATGGTCGACATCCCTCCCTCACATCCACTAAATTCACACACAACAGGAAGTTTATGTGGGGCGTTCACAACACTCGCCTCCTCCCCTGGAACGATACTCTAAAAGTCCAAATGTGAGGATAATTCATCATCAATGGCCACATGGCGGGAAATTTCCCCTCAATGTCAAGCCTCTGGCAAGGCCGCCACAATAGCGCACTTCCACCCCTACTCACACTAATATAACATTCAAACGGGGGACATTGGAAACCATCACCGCCGACTTCAGGAATAAATCTATTGAAACATTCACAACCGACACCTTCAGCGACCCACTCCCTCAACTTGACAAACTCCCCATCTAGCACAGTCAAAATGGCCATTCGCAAAGTAGATGCATACGATGGAATCGACCATTCCTCCCTAACCCGTTGTCCCGCAGCCATGCCAAAATATATTCTTCCCACACAACTTCGACCCCCAGCATACAAACTTGACTTTATTAAACTCCTTAAACCCCGCCATGTTGGCCATACCTCCTCCCGCCGCCGACACTCCTCTATCCGCAAAATTCATACCGGAGAATAGAAATGCTGAACGGACAATAACCTTATCATGGGAACACCCACCACCTCATATGCTCATCAATCATCATAGAAAAAAATACACTCCCATTCCAAACGCACTCCGCTCACATTTCCCCGGCACACAGGTGGACATCATACCCATGGTCATGAGCCGCACGTGCACTCCCCACACCCTCACACACACCAATATCACTACCCTCATAAACCCTAGAACTGAACCACCGGACAAACTCTTCCAAACCCCAACCCGTGACACCACCCGTATCATCTCCGGCGTACATATGCCCTTTGTCCAATGGCTACACCACCTGCTCCGCATCTACTATAACAAATCCTTCACCACTCACAAGCAACTTTCCCACCAATATTTCCAATCCTACCCACTCATCTAACCCCACAACTATAACCCTACTTTACCATGAATCTTTTAGGGGGGAGTAAAGCCACAACACACCTTCGGAGAGGAGGGATAAGGAGGCCCCCGGCCCAAATTTGTATACTATGTCCTTGATGGCATATGCAAGAAGGCCCTTAGACAACAACCATAATGTGAACGGTTTTGGGGACCCACACGACCGTCAGCGACGCACCGATAGAGGCGCAAAGCGGAAATCTTTTCTTAGCGATGATAGTGGCCAGCGCCAAGTTGTTCCATGAACCGACATGTATTACGGGGCGCATGCTCTAGTTATCAACTTAGACATGTATTTTTCTGCCGAAATATACGCCGGCTAGGGAGCGTGGGGTGAACAACAAGCCGTTCATTTCTATGTGCGCACTGCGCAGACGACTTGGCGTTTTCCCGGTCGAGAAAGAAGCCGTGGGCCTCATCGGAAGGGATATCGGGGCCGTAGCGGCACGTGCCACCTCAACGGATCGGAGGCGTCGTATTCGAGAAAACGATTGGTGGCCCCAACGGGAGGCGCTATTTATGTCGGCAAAGAGGGCTATAGTGCGTAGACGGGCTGTGTCGCCTGGAGCGAGACCTATCGAAATAATCTTTCTCGTGGGTCTCACTCTTTCTCGCGCTCTGTGGGCGCAGGGGTCGCTGAGCAGTAGGGACTCTATCTATGCCTGAGCAAAGCATAATATTTTCGAAGGTATTGTAAATAGGCCCTTACTTGTGTCAATATCGAGCCCTAGGTTGATGATGATGGTGCTGAGGGAGACACTCGACTTCCCGCAATTAATATTGACCCACGCTTTTTCACTGTCAACGATCATTGTATGGTTGATTTTGTTAGCCTTTGCGATTGGGGAAGCTACGAGTTGCTAGTCGTCCATGTAGGCTAGTACATGTATGCCTTGGCCCTTGTAGTATTGGACTAGGCCGCTCACAATCTTGTTGAAATCTCTAGCGGCGTCAAAGGTGCCGAAGCAGAGCACCCTCAAGGTGTTAATTTGCCTCGCCCGGTGAAACCGATGTACGGCGTAGTGGTGTTGTGCATTCGACCGTGGTAGCTTGTAGTCTAGCGTAAGGTTCGTAATGGTTGGCAGGTCTCCGGAGTGGCTTAGCGTTGCCATATCCGAGAGGGACTCAATTCGGAAAGGAGTTTTATGGAGCCAAAGGTTTATTTCAATTAATCGAAAACAAGGCGGAAGCCACCATGTGCTTCAACGGGCTGATAACGTGGGGTTGGGCACTCTCGGGCCTAGTGTGGCCGAGAGGTAGTATTAATTCGAGTTGTTCGTTTACGAAGGCCGCGTTGTCCAAGGCTGAGGGGTGATGGGGGCGCAGCTTGGCGGAGCTAACTCCGACCCCCGGTTCATTTCATAGCCGTTTTTAACCCAGTCGCGGACGACGGCGTCTCTATCGGGGTCTGTGATAGCGTCCCATAATGTGTAAACTTTACGGATAATGCCGGCAGATTGCAGGGGGATGCTGGATCGACGGCATCGTTGTGTAGAATGGCCGGGGCGGGCAGCGTCGCAGAGGCTGCGAGAGCGGAGGGGGGGGGGGTGGAGGGGACACCGTCGGTGTCGGTCAAAGTATTGCGGTAAAATTCCGGAAAGGAGCATCGGAACATATATTTATACAACCACGGGGTCGCTCGCTTTGGGGAAGCGTAGAGTGGGCATTTGTATGCCATGTGAAGCTAATTAGGGGAAAACCCTACGAGCACAAGGAAGTTAACAAGCTCTAGACATATTAGGCAGTCACCAATAGGGCTGTTGGGATTGAGGCATAGCTCTCACCCCGGGGGGCTAGATACTACGCCTAAGATGAAGCGGATATGTATGTTCAAAGCAGTTTCTGCTCACCAACTAGCACGTTGATTTAGGGTAGTTCTTTAAGAACTGTCTCTTATTCTTGCACATGAAGCACGTAACTTCGAACGGGTCGCTCGGCATTGGGTTGCTGCTTGTGTTGTTTCCGCGGCGGTCCGGGTCGAAGCGAGGTTCCAATGTTTAGGAGGGGCCGGGGGGGGGGGGGGGGGGGTCGTCTTGCAGGGCGGGTAGCCTTGGAGGACGAGCTGGTTGAGAAGCAAAGCGTGTACGCTTTGTCGATCTCCTTCTTCAATGAACATGATTTACAACAATGCCATGAAATTGGACCGCCTGCTGTCTAAGGGCCATTGGTTGCTCAGCCATTTAGGACACTTAAGAGCAAAGATTGGGCCGGGTGCTCTTCGACCAGGTCCACCTATCGATACGCCTATATGCAATCTGTGCCGACGTTCCTCGGATGTTAAATTTGTAAGCAACCGTAGTAATTGCCACAGTCCCCCTGCCTTGTAACAACATATATAGATAGTTCTACAATCATGAAAATCGGATTTACAAAAAAAGATAGCCACTTGTCAAGAATGCAAAATGAAACTGTTGCTCGACCTCCACGATGCACGGCCCGCTCCCACCGAACCGGGGTGCCGACCGGCCTAGGCCGATCGGCGTTCTAGAGGGGCGACATGGCAGCCTAGTGTAGCTCCCGCGTGACTTCGGTCTTACCGGAGAAAGGAGAGGAAAAGCTACCGAGAAAACCCTCCTCACGCGGTCGCTCGTCGATCCCGCGGTCGCATCCCGCAAGAACCGCCCCAAAGTCGTAGCCGCTCCTCCCGTCGCGACTTTTCTCCTAGTCGAGGTCCCCCGTCACCTCGAGGGATGGTGGGGTGGGGGGGGGGGGGGGGGGACCAAAACTGCCACACATAAAAAGCTAGCGCTTTTGCCGCCGTACTGAAAAGTTTTCCCGGCCATTTCCCCGGCTTTTCTGTCTCGTACCCGGGCATGGAAAACCAGCTAGCGGCCGTACCCTTCACCCACCGATCGCGCGTCCGCCGAGCACCCTTGTTTCGAGTGCGAGCCTCCGCGCTGAGATGGGCTCGCACTCTCTAACATTAGGTGTGCATGTCAATAGTGGGTAGCGGTTGAGTGGGGCACAATCACCATTGCCGGATCCAAAAAAGCCACGGGGGTGCGCACATTATAACAAAACCCTCCATACAGAGTTTTCCGGCGGCTGACCATGAGGATCGCTGCCGCCGGACTACGTTGCTCCTCCCGTCGCGACAGTCCTCCTCTCTTCCGGTGTCGTGCTGCCCCCCCTTGGGTCGGCTCGACCGCAATAGGCTAGTCCGCGAGCAGTGAGCGCCCTTCCCCGGCGCCGCTTCCCGGCTGTCCGCGGCCAGCTCCAACACCCTCCGCCTACCGCTGATCCACCCGTGCCATCTGCTGCGCCAAAAGATATTTCACAGATTCTGCCCCCGCCTCCTTATAATGAGAGTATTTGAGAATATTTAGTCTCAAAAAAACATATCGGACAGGCCGAGCGGGAGATCTTGGTGCCGGTGTACGGCAATTGTGATGTCCAAAACCCTCCGTACAAAGCTTACCGACAACCGCTGATCGCGTGGATCGCAGCTGCCGGTACCTCGTTTAGCCCCTTACTACTGTGCCATGCATGGCACGGCTACATGGTTACCAACGCCCACCGCGTCGAGGTAGAGGTAGGTGCCGACGGGCCATCGTGCGCACCCCCCTCCGGGGCCGCCGCCGCTGCGCCGCCGGCGGGCGCCCGCCTTCTTTAGTTTCTTGTTGTCGGTCGATCCCTTTTCGCCTTGAAGGAATTCTTTAACGAAGAGCTTGGCCACTTCTTGGCCTCAGTCGTGCTCCACGTGCAAAGGTTTTGCTTTGTCTATGATCGATTGCGACGTTCTGGGGAAGCGAGAGAGACGGGAAAGCGAGATAGGTTCGATTGGTGATTATTAATGATATGATTTTGGAGGTCAACAATAGGACTTAAATCAGAGGCGTAAATATTGAAGACGGGGTCATGATAAGAATAGAGGTCTCTAACTACAGTTGCGTCAAAGCCTACCGTCTTTGTCTGGCTAGCCGCCGGGGGGCTCGTGTAAAACCATGTCAACGATATCTTCGTGTGGGGCCGGACGCTTTCCTTTGCGGTCTTTCGGAGAGGGGATCTCCGCCGGATGTTTTGGAGCGTATGCGTCGCGAGAGGTAGAAGCGGTAGCACTTGCCGCCTTAAAAAAAGCGCCAGTGAGCGCTTCCGATGAGATTATCGAATTGTGAGCGGTGTCGGCAGTCAAACGCCCACTAATTACAACAGTCGGGCGCGGGAGGCCTTCGATCTCGAGGTTGGAGGTCACAAGTGCGCCGACCGTGAAGTAGCATGAGATCAATGCGGCGCACGAGATACATAGCGTCATCCCATACAACTTTAAGGAAAGAGCCGTTGAAGGCGGCGTCGCAGAGCAACACTGAGCATGAGAAGAGCAACAACATGAGCACGGAGGTGCGCATATTGTCGTGAGGGGCAGTTGACGGGAGCAGTCGCGCTGCACAAGTTGAATATAAAGCGGGCAATTGGAGAAGCAAATATTTTTGCTATATAGCCATAACACTATTATAGAAAACTGTGCCGTAGCCAGAGAGGGTGATTGGAGTACCGATTCGCACTGAGGAGGTGCACAGTGCTCGCTGGCACTGTGTAAGGATCCTTACCTAATATTGGGGTAGCACCCACCTCCTTATAGAGAGTGCGTGTTCCCTCCGCCTCATACAAGGCTACTTGAACTGCCCAACAGCTTACCGCCACAACATCCACCGCGACACACTCCTTTCTATTTCACACACCCTTCAAACTTGCTCCAACGCAGGCATCCGCACACACCTCGGTAAAATTAAAGCTCACAACCACTCACTCGGAAACACCTCGCATACACACTAGCTAACCATGTTGCGGATGGACACCCCCCCGACACAACATACACCACAGGTTCAGACATGTCGATAGGCCGTTGGACCTGGCCATACACCCTCAGGTCATAGACCCTAGGAGAACCCACACCCTACAGATACACAAACCATAAAACTGACGCTCATACCCACAGCACCAAACACACTCACACCCCCCTCTCACAAACATCCAAACACGGTGCCCTCCTCGCACGCGCCGCGGAGGACGGCGCCGACCTCACCTTTCGCAAAAAACACACAACATTCACCAATATCCAATTCACCCACAAGCAAGAATTCATGTGGGGAGTCCACAACACCAACCTCCTCACACATAACCCCACCCTGCGCTGCCCCATGTGTGGCCAATTCACTAGCAACGGCCACATGGCCGGTAACTGCCCCACCATAGGCTTAAGACAGAACCGCCACAAAGGCGCGCTACAACTCCTACTCTCCCTACTGGAACGTCACAACGGCGGTCGTTGGGAGACCATCACTGCAAACTTCGGTAACAAACCTGTAAAGTCATTTACATCCCCCACTCCCACCCATACCCCTCTTGACTGTCACCCCCCTCACCCCACCCACATGCCTACCCCCCTTGTTGTCGCTGACGAAAGTCTCTCGCCCGACTCCCTAACCTCGTGCCCCGCCATCCTCCCCCTGAGATTCTCCCCCCTGCGCTACGATCCCCGGCGCACAAACCCGATTTCATCCGCCTCCTCGAACCTCGATTCGTCGGCCACACAAACGGTCGCCGCCGATACTTATCAATTAAGAAAGTTCAGATAGGGGAGTGGAAGTATTGCACGGATCACAACCTCTCCCAAACAGCCCACTTGATTCGTGCCAAATACACACCCTTCGCAAATACCATCCGCAACCACTGGCCAGATACCGAGGTCGACATCCTCCCCATCGTCATGAGCCGCACGGGCACACCGCACTAATCCACCATCGCAAGTCTCACCTCTCTCCTCACCCTTCGCACCGACCCTCCTGACAAACTCAGCTCCAAAGCACGACTCGACACATCTCGCATACTTGCTCAACTCCACACGCACATTGTCCAATGGCTACACCATCTCCTACTTGTATACCGCATCAAATCCCGCACGACCTCTCACCGCGCCCCCGCACACTGCACCTTCGCACGCCCTTGATTGCACACCGTCTTCACCCTGCATCGCACCCTCCCGGGGGGGAGTAAAACCCCCGAACACCCTTGGAGAGGTTGGATTTAGGTGGTTAACGGGTTAGCCCTTACTAGTCAGTTCCCTGTATGGCATAGTTGGGAGGGCCTAGAGACAACAACCGGCGCATACGGTATTTAGTATAAACCGGCGGATACGGTACATGTTGTAAACAATATCAATTTCAATTTCAATTTGGGGTAACACAATAGTTTATCCGATGTGCCAGGAAAAAGGATTACAACAAACACAGCATGAGCCACGAAAACCTGTGTTTCCTCGTCTGTTATTTCGATTAGTTTCTGTGCTGGTATTTTTCTCTTATTTATTCTTATTGGTGGTTTCTGCTGCTTTCCACCGCTCAGCTATCCCCGGCCGGGTTTCGGATCTGTCGATCTAGTGACTTGGGGTTAGCGTGAGGGTTTAGGGCTACATGTAAGTGCCGGGTAGTTAGGGTTTCCCTCCCTGCTTGTCTCTTACCTGCACACAGTTTAAGGCCGGTTCTTAGATGAACTTCGTCACCATCCGCGAAAGATGTGACTGTCCCATATCCCGCCGGCCGGCCGGGGGCGCAAAAAAAAAGAAAAAAAACGAAGACAAGTACAGGTACCAGGTACCTGTACCGGTACATGTATCCCTTATCTCTTCTCTACGCTCCCCCACTGCTTGTGCTTCTTGCCATCTCTCGGTTCAAGCTATGCGGGGTGCGTTCTCGTCGGCGGGTGTTGACATGTCGGATTATGCGTGGGCCACTGCTTTTGCGGACCATTTGGCTCGTTGCGGCGGAGATGCTTCGGTCCACACCGCTCACTCTTGGTTAGTGACGGTCCTTGCGGAAATCATCTCCGAGGTTCGTGGCGCACTCGGGGTTGGCGTCGAGGTTCTCACATATCCCACGATGTTAGTTCAACTCCCAAACGGCAACGACGGTCTCCCCGCGGATGTGGGTGTCTTGCACTATCACGGCATCCGAGGCTCAAAACTTGCCCTTGATGCCGTGGTTTCCGGTTTGTTCGGCGTGTCTAGTAGCCCCCCGTCACCCGAAGTCGCTCTCCGCCATGCTGAGATGACCAAGTTCGAGAAGTACTCGGAGGGGTTGAGGAGTCGCCCCGACATCCGTTTCATTCCCTTTGCAGTCACGGAATTTGGTACTCTCGGCGGCCACGCCACGGCTTTCTTGACGGAGCTAGCCAAGCAGGCAGCCGCATCTAAAGGGATGCATGTGGGCAAGTTGTTGGTCTCCTGGCGTCGAAAGGTCTCTCTCGCCGCCCATGTTGCTCACGCGGACAACGTCTTGCGCGGTTTGTCCGCCGCTGCGGACGGCGTGGAGGCCGCTTCTTCCTCGGCTGGGATGCCTTCTCCGGCCACGGCGCTCTTCACCCGCGCCATGGGCCGCAAGCGTCCCCGTGCTTCCTCGAGCGGCGCGTGAGGCGCCGGTTGTCGCCTCCACGTGTTGCATTCTCGGCGTGGCCTAAGAGTTTCCTTAGTTTTATTTGCTAGGTTTGTGCACAATGTAGTGCTTTTCTTTTGCTGTGCTTTGGATTCCGTGATCCTCTTGTCACTCTTGCCCTCTGGTTTCCCCTCCCACT